>PVJD01010720.1:0-51429 GCA_004026545.1 Mormoops blainvillei
CTAAATGTTTTATAATCAAACACATATCTCACAGAATTCTAAGGACCAATGACCCACTGAACCAGTGATTTGGTACTAGTTTAGCAAAAGATTAGCATCCTGTGACCTAAGAGTTGTCTCCAACTTGAAGGTAAAGCAAACATAAATCTAGAACACTGTTCCTGATGTGGCCTTGTAAATACTACCTACAAAGTATGGATCTTAAGAAACACACTGAATTTAGGAAAACTGTCCCCTTATGATTTGTATAAAAGTAAGATCATTTTATTCCTACTTTAACACTTACTAAAAAGTAAAAGCAGTATATTTATAAAAATTTCAAACATTACTTGTGTTTGAGATTCATGATACCAGTAGTTAAAACTTTATATAGAAATGCCTGGGTTTATGATGTAAAATATTCCCCTTATGGTTGTACATACAATTTTATTTCATCTCAACAGAAAGGCAAGTTATCACTCTGAAACTTCAAGATTTGAAGGAGCCTACATATAACTGAGGAAATAAGCCCGCTATGTTCTTCTTGGCTTGAGTAAGGAGCTGAAACAGAAGTAAAGTGACTTGAAGGTAATTGTCTTTTTTCCTTCCTGAGAAAAAAATTTCTTCCTATTGAAGTAATGGACACTCAAGAATAAGGAGATTGTTTCCATATTTAGTGGGAGTGAAAAGGAAAACAGCAATTTCTTACATTGTAACATACCCCTATTGCTGAGAGCAACTAAAAGTTTCTCATTATATTCCTTATTCAGAAGGTCCTGCCACAAAAAGTTCATTTAACAAACCCATTTAGATTCAGGGTGAATGCAAAGCTATTATTCCTCTCAGTCATATCTTTGCTTGAAAGCTTGATACTGAAGTGAAATTTTTAAATATTGAATAGTAATTGTTAATACAATATGTAGTTTTAAAAGTGTTGATGGAATACTGGATTTTGTGGACAGTATATTACTGTCAGTTAATTTCAGATTAAGACTATAAAGATGACCAAGTGCAATGTTGGTATAAAAGTATAAGCATTTAGGAGTTTGGTAGATGTCCCATGAAATGTACCTGCTTCTAAACTTATTAGACTTGTTTCAAGAGTTTTCCATTTCTTTGTGGTATTTGAATTAATGCTTCTAATGTAAGCAAAGTCAGTGATTTACTGATTTACAAATATTTGAATAGTGTGTTTGTGTATATACATAGTTGCCCGCATACCCGCTTAATTAGTATTATTGTGGCATAGCTATAACTTGCATGATTTGCCAAAATGGAAACAAGATTAATAGAATGAGAGAGTAAGGATTTGAAACACTGAATTTAGGTAAAGGAAGAGAAAAATAATGTACAGCTGAAATATTTTCTGTTCATAATAATTGTTCTTTAACAGTTTCACAGGGTTTACAATGCAGAAAAGATTCACAAAGCAGAAATTGGTCTTGTATGAAAATAAGCACCACTCCCTCTAAGACACTCCAGGAATAATGAATTGAGAGGGGAGCTGAGCTATTCTGTTGTGTGTGAAAATTCATGGTGTGTTTTGCAGAATTCTAATAGAGAAATACAAATTTGAAAATAACTCCTTTTGACAATACCCTCACCTTGGATATCACAACAGCACGGAAGTGAATGGACTGTGTCTGTGTCCCCCTATGTGTTAATTAGATCTGTCACCACACACTGTTCATCTTTATAGGGGTTCAGTGTCTGCCAGGAATATCAACTTTCAATGCTTGATATATTGATTTTGTTCTTTAATCTCTCACCTTAACTCTACTATTCTTTAGGATGGTGTTTTCTTAATATTGTATTTGTGAATGTTGTAAATCCTGGGATACAGCTAGGAATGACTCTAAAAATGTAAGATAGTTAAAATTGGCAGATATTGTTTTATCTTACTTTTACCTCCTCTCTCTCAGAAAAACAAACAAAAACAAATAAACAAAAACAAACAAACAAAAAACAGTCCTTTGGAAAAGCTCCCAGAGTCACCATTGGAATGGGATAAGAATTCATTATGGTCACAATAAAAAGGAAATTCATAAAAGTGTGTGATATATACAAATAAAAAATATGAATGATGGATAGATAGATGTAGACAATGTATCATTCATTGTCTTTTATGAAATATAAATACCTACCTGAAGGGAAGGAGATTTTAAAATACAATTGACTTAATAAATAAATGATGAATATTGTGACTTGAATTTTTCCAGAAACAGCTGAGAAAAAGAATTTTGTGCAGATAATTTATTTGGGAAACAACTAAGAACAATAGGGATAAACGAATGAGACAAGTTAAGAGAGAAGTCCAACGTGCACAGTCATTACGGCCTTATTGTTGCAGGGCCTTTGGAGACACAGAAATCTCCCCAGTACTGCGTCTCCCAAGGATTGAACTGGAAAAATCTGTCCACCAGCTCCTACCCTATGATATATATTTAATGTTGTCTCTCTTCCATGTTAATGTCTCTGCACTTCCCAGTTGTGTTTGTGTGGCACTGTAAAAATCACAGGCAAAAATCAGAATCAGGTTTGATACAAGTCTAAGGCAGCATTTACGCAGCAAAGTGCAGGTAAGTCTGAGCTAGCCTGGAACTGCACACTGTAACTTTTCCTAAAATAACAGACAGACTAAAAGGCTTTGATATGCTTGGTACAATAAATATTATTGAATGGTAGTTATCATGACCACTTCTGAATTTTGCTTTTGGGTTTAAGATACTATGTTATGATACCTCTAAAAGAAAGTAAAGCAATTAAAAAAAGACTGACATCTTACTGGCTCTTTGCAATGTATAATAGCTTTGTTGTTGATTTAAATGAAATCAGTAATGATAGTTAAAATGACATTTTTGTATTTAGACTATTTAAATTGTTTTTCTTCATACCATTTTCCTCATTCTACAAAAAAAATGATCATAGGTAGGCTAATTAATCTCAACTTTAGTAGTTAACAATTTTTAATACTATGACTAAAGCAAAATATATTTTTCATGTATACAAATATACTGGAGTGTAAAATGCAGGAAACGAGTCTAATTTTGACTATGCAGTGGTTAGATATTTACATGACTTTTACAAACTGATCTAGTAACCTAGTAAGTCTAGGACCTGTCTGACACCATACACATTTATTATGATATTATTAACTGTATTGCCTATGCTGTACTTTATATCTCTGTGACTGTTTGTGTAACTGGCAATTTGTACTTCTTAATCCATTCACCTTTTTCAAAAATCCCTCTGACCCCCCACCCATCACACAACCATCCATTTATTTGATGAGTTTATTCCTGTTTTGTTTTTTCATTTATTTTGTTTTAATTTATTACTCAGCTGTTTCCCAAACTGCCAGATTTTAATCAACAGCATGATTATTCTATTGCAATAGAAGCATGGCTGTACACCTTACCACATAATCAGGCATACGTGATTAATATATGACTAATATTGAAGGTGAGTGGAAATGACCTGGGCTCTTAATAGAGCAGGTGTGGCTTTTTTATGCATGTTCTTTCTTTTCCTGGCAGCTGATTCCTGGGTAGTAAGAACAACCTATGACGTGGTAGATCCATAACATAGAAGGAACTTAAGAGTCCTGAATAAACTCATAGAACAGCGCTTTCTCACTGACCTAGGCAGCTCACCTTGGGTAATTTACATAAGAAAGAAACAAACTTTGTTTTCTTTAAACTACATTATATTTTTTATTTTTCATGGCTTAGTTTTCTACCATCCTGGTAAATCATTATACCATCTTGTTTTTTTTAAATCAATTATCATTATTAACATTTATTTAGTGTTTACCATTTGACAACACTTTTTACATTCATTTTTTAGTTAATCCTCATAAATAATAAGTGAAGGCATTATCATTCTTAGTTGATCAGTGTGGGAATGGAGATTCTGGAGTGATCAGATGTGTGACTAGTACCACACAGGTCAGCAGAAGCTCACATAAGATTCAACCTTGATAGTCCTCATGCCAAAGACCGTCCTCCTAACAGAAAGTTTATATAAATATCTTTTAAAACAACTATAACTTTGTGTGTGTGTGTTCTGTTCAATCTTTATTTTCATAGTCTTGCTTAGAATTTGTCATATATTAGAAGCTCAATTATGTGGAATGAATGAATGAAACAAAAAGAACTGTATAGGAAACTCTCAAAGGAATTTAAAACAGCTATAACTTTTAAAAAACAAATGTGAGCTCATTTCTCTGGATTCTGCATTCCCCTCATAAGTACTCATTTTGTCTTCAAATAAATGTATATGCTTTCCCTGTGCCTTGTAAAAATTATCCTCACAATCCACAGAGATGACTCCCCAAAATAGACTCATCTTTCTCTTGTGTCTCTTTAAAATATAAATTGACATTAATCTATTAGGAAATATTCCTTAACAGAATAGTGTCATCTCACAGAATTTGTTTCCACCCTGTTAATGTTAGAACGTAACATTGTGCAGTGTTTAAGAACTGGTTCTAAACCAAATGGCCTGGATGAAATCTTGACTACCACTTTCTACCAGCATGAAATGCTTAGAATAACTTGTGACACATAATAAGTGATCGATGAATTTTAACAAATAGTAACTTGTGTTTTTAAACATATATGCACGGAAGTTTAGACTATCAACACATTCATATAGGTTCATTTGCTTTCAATCATACAGTATATATGAAGCAGTTATTGTTTTTTAAGATTTGTGTCTATTACTAGGGGGAAAAAAATAACCCCACGACATCCACAAGAAATAAATGAATACAACAAATTGCTGCCATGGACCTTTTGTTTGCTTGTTTTTTGTTTGTATAGGTAGAAAACTAATCATTTATTAGTTTTAACAAATACTGGTTTTGACTTATTAATGTCTAAAAAAGATACAAATATCTCAGCATTTATACAAAGGTAAGTTTGATTATATAGGTGGATAAAATTTAGGCAAACAGGAGAATATCAATGAGATATAGAATAAAAGGAAGGAATAAAGGGAAATCACACATTATCATATATAAAATAGTAACTGACATTCATGTAGTGTTTCATAACATTTAAAGTAACTTCTGTTTAATTCTCAGCTGGTGTTCTTGTCAAACATGAAAATATAAGGTATAGATTAATATTTTCCATGTAAGCAGATGAAGATTAAAAGTGCTGGAAGCAGCCTAAGTGCCCATCAGTAAATGGGTGGATCAAAAAACTATGGTACATTTACACAATGGAATACTGCACAGCAGAAAGGAGCTCTGACCCTTCACAACAGCGTGGATGGAGCTAGAGATCATTAAGCTCAGTGAAATAAACCAGGTGGTGAAAGACAACTATCCTATGATCTCACCTGTAAGTGGAACCTAATCAACAAAACAAGCAAGCAAAATATAACCGGAGACATTGAAACAAAGAACAAACTGACTAACCAGAGGGGAGTGGAGAGAGGGATAACTAGGGAAAGAAGGGCCGTCAAGGAACATGTATAAAGGACCCATGGACAAAGACAAGCGGGTGGAGGTGGGTGTGGGTGGGGTGAAGGAGAGTGGTAGGGGGTAACTGAACAAGTTTTTTTAATTAAAATAAATGAAACATTAAAATTAGAACCAAAATATCGATAAGCACATTGAGAACTCACTGAGAATTGCAGCTGCTTCAGTATCAAAGCAGATACTGATGCACTAGTTTCTCAGATACAGTGTTAAACATCCCATTAGTTTTATGTTTCCCTCTTTTTTACTTTTAAAATTAAAAATATTAAAAAACAAAAAAATAAAACAAAAATAAAAGTTAAAAATGAATAACTTGCTTAATGTTTGTAACAGATTTCTTGACTTCTTAATAGAAAAATATGTGAAATAACTAAATGCAGTTTTAAAAGTGTTGGAAAACATGCATTTAAAATATTATGTACTTATGTCTTACATGTCCATTAGCGATAATAAAAATTTTCATTTCTTTATATAATAAATGGCAGAATAATGATTCATGACATGTATAATGACATAATAAATGAATTATAAATACATTTACATAGAAGTGTATAATTTCTTAATTTACAGAGAAGCACAGGGACATAGTTATATTTAACATGACTGATGTTAAAGCATGAATGAAGTTCCCTACTTTGTGATTAAGTTTAGAAGGACTTCTATTTGATGCCCACTGAAAATGACAGTATAAAGAGACTACAAATTATAATCTCCATTTCCCATCTCAGACAAATGAAAACTGCTATAGACTTTTTAAAAATAAATTTTACCAATAAAGACCCAGGAAACTAGGAACGTAAAGAAAGAAAGAAAAAAAATACACATGGTTATTTTGAAATTATTTACAATGAATACAATGGATATATTTTATCATAACTCTGTTTTAGGAGGTAGCATAGAACTTAAAACCTGTCATTCTTTTTAATTTAAAAAATAGTAAAAAAGTTTATTGTTTATATTGACAAGTATAGTCTATGTAATAAAATAATTTATGTTCATATTAAATGAAAGGAAATTAAAAATAGAAAAATGTTACTTGTAATAGAGGGTAGAGTATTATTCAGTTAGATAAAACTGTACCAATAATTAATTACATTGTTTTATACCAACTGAAGATTAATATATAACCATAAAATAGCAATTCTCTCTTAACATTTTTCTCAAATTCTCTACCAGATTATATCATTTAAAGTACTTTGTTAAAGTTGTAGATAACAAAATTATAGTCAAATGATTTAACTTTGTTTTTCTTTGTCTATGAAGATGCAACTCTTTTTATTTTAGGGACATGAATTTTTTTTTATTTTTAAGGATATTTTATTGATTATGCTATTATAGTAGTCCTATATTTTTCTCCCCTTTATTCCCCTCCACCCTGTACCCCTCCTTTCACCAGCATTCCCTGCCCCCCTCCCCGCCTCCTTAGCTCATGTCTATGGGTTGTACATATAAGTGCTTTGGCTTCTCCATTTCCTATACTATTCTTAACCTCCCCCTGTCTATTATGTACCTACCAATTATGTTTCTTATTCCCTGTACCTTTTCCACCACTCTCCTTCCTCCCCTTCCCTGCTGATAACCCTCCATGTGATCTCCATTTCTGTGATTCTGTTCCTGTTCTAGTTGTTCGCTTAGTTTGTTTTTAGTTTGGTTTTTGTTTTGTTTTTTTAGGTTGAGCTGTTGATAGTTGTGAGTTTGTTGTCATTTTACTGTGCATAGTTTTGATCTTTTTCTTAGATAAGTCCCTTTAACACTTCATAGGATAAGGGCTTGGTAATGATAAACTCCTTTAACTTGACCTTATCTGGGAAGCACTTTATCTGCCCTTCTATCCTAAATGATAGCTTTGCTGGATAGAGTAATCTTGGATGTAGGTCCTTGCCTTATATGACTTAGAATAGTCCTTCCAGTCCCTTCTTGCCTGTAAAGTTTCTTTTGAGAAATCAGCTGATAGTCTTATGGGAACTCCTTTATAGTTAACTCTATCCTTTTGTCTTGCTGCTTTTAAGATTCTCTCCTTACCTTTAATCTTGGGTAATTTAATTGTGATTTGTCTTGGTGTGGTCCTGTTTGGGTCTAATTTGTCTGGGACTGTGTGCTTCCTGGACTGCCTGGAAGTATATTTCTTTCACCAGATTGGGGAAATTTTCTTTCATTATTTGTTCAAATAAGTTTTCAATTCTTGCTCTTCCTTTTCTCTCCTTCTGGCACCCACATGATTCAGATGTTGGAACATTTAAAGTTGTCCCAGAGGTTCTTCAGCCTCTCCTCATTTTTTTTGAATTCTTATTTCTTCATTCTATTCTGGTTGGATGTTCATTTCTTCATTTCATTCCAAATCATTGATTTGAGTTCCAGTTTCCTTCCAACCAAGACGAAGGTGTAAGTAGATATACTTTGCTTCCTCACACAAACCAAAAAAAGGACAACAAATTTCAAAACAAAAAACCAGAACTGCCAGAAAATCGAACTGTATGGAAGTCTGACAGCCAAGGGGCTAAGAAGAATCATTCAACCAGACTGGTGTGAGGGGCACAGATAGGCAGCTGGGGCAGAGTGGACACATGACAAGGTGGGTGGGTGAGATGGTGGCTGACAGAATGGGCAGTCCCATATTCAAGTGTGGATAAACTGGGAGGAACAACTGGAGTGCGAGACAGACCATGCAACCCAGGGATCCAGTGTGGGGAAATAAAGCCTCAAAAACCTCTGGCTGTAAAAACCTGTGGGGTTTGCAGTAGCAGGAGAAACTCCCAGCCTCACAGGAATGTTCCTTGGAGAAACCCATGGGATCCTAGAACATACACAAACCCACCTACCCAGAAATCAGGACCAGAAGAGCCCAATTTGCTTGTGGGTAGCAAAGGAAGTGGCTGAAAGTGGGGCGAGAGCTGAGTGAGTGGCATTGTTCCCTCTCTGACCCCTGCCCCACATACAGTGCCGCAATGGAGCTACATGGGTTACCCCAACCTGGCAAATACCAAAAGCTCCACCCCTTATAACAGGTGCACTGAGACAAAGAAATATGGCCCAATTGAAAGAACAGATCAAAAATCTAGGGAAAGAACCAAGCAATGAAGAGGTAGCCAATATATCAGATTCAGAGTTCAAAACACTGGTAATCAGGATGCTCACAGAAATGACTGAGTATGGTCACAAAGGAAAAAATGAAGTCTATACAAAATGAAATAAAGGAAAATACACAGGGAAACAGTAGTGTATTTTATTTTTATCAATGAATTAATTCTTTTGATGACTTTTTCCCAGGTGCCCATATACCATATAAGGCTTTTTAATAATTCTTTTAAAAAAATATTTATTGTTGTCATTGCTGACTATGTGACTATTCATTTGTTTATAAATTTGTGTACAAATTTCATATGTAAAATTTCTACAGATGTTGCAAGAATAATACAGAAACCTGAAAACCCTTTTCCAGGTTTATTAACTTTTTATATTTTGTCCACTTATTTCATCATTCTCCTTTAGTATACAGAACTATCAATATACTATTTGAGAGTAAGATTCTGTTTTTTAATTCATTTTATATTTTTCTTATTTTTTCAGGTTTTATTGAGAAATAATTGACATATATCATTGTATAAGTTTAAGGCATATAACATGATGTTTTAATTTATATATTGTGAAATGATTATTACAATATATTCAGCTAACATCTGTCATCTCATATACACTAGATTCAATATGAAGAAAAGGAAGAAAAATATTGTGATAAAAATTCTCAGGATCTATTCTCTTAACAAATTTTCAGTATATATCGTAGAGCAGTGTCAACTACAGTCATGATGTTGTACAGTATATCACTTGTACTTATTTATCTTATAAATGGAAATTTATGTCTTCAACTACCTTCCTGTAATTCCTGCTTCACCTACTTTTTGCCTCTGGGAACCATGTGGCTGATGTCTATTTCTCTGTATTTTTTTGCTCACATATGAGACCACACAACGTTTTTCTTTCTCTGTATGATTTATTTAGCTTAGCATCATTCTTCTGATCCATTCATATTGTCATAAATGATAGAATTTCCTCATTTTTCATGATTGAATACTATTCCATTGTGCATATATACCACAGCTTCTTTATGCATTCACATATCAGTGGGCACTTAGGTTGTTTTCATGTCTTTTCTGTTGTAAATAATGCTTTATTTTTCTTTATAATCTTTAGTAAGAGCATACCAATAGTACAGAACTTTTTTTGTTCTTTTAGTGGGGTAATAACATTTTTAGATTTATATAAACACATCAGTGGCATTAAAGCTTAATTTTTATTAAAACCCTTATAATAACCATTTAATTTTAGCCAATTTAATTATGAGAAGTAAAATTATCTCTCAGCCTCCCTCCATTCTCACAAACCCTTCTGGTTAGATGGAGCCAGAAGCCACAGTGGGTGGGTGGAGCTATATCCCACCTTCTCTGCTTGAGTGGGAAGAAGAAGGGCTGCTGCAGGGAAATCTCAATTACCATGCAGGCTTTCCCACTGGGAGGAACCAGGAGCTATGCTCATTCTTTTCTGTGAATTAATTCTCATGCCAGTGCCACCCCAGATAACACTCCACCCTAAAACAGGATTTGTTCTGGCACAGCAATGTTCGACCTTCTTCATTTCATGGCACACATAAACTAATCACCAAAATTCTGCAGCACACCAAAAATATTTTTTGCCAACCTGACAGAATAAATAGGTATAATTTGATTGCTTTAAAAATAATAATAGTAATTACCTATCCTTTTTGCTCCAAAGCGACTTTTTAAAATATCAGATGCTTATACTTGTACATAAAGATTTTCTGGTACCTAGAATTAATCAGTCAGAAGCAACTTTCTTATGTGACCAATAAGATGCAATTCTATTATATGGCCAAATATAGGGTCCAGAAGAAGTAATGCTTGCTTGAATGTGGTTGGTAGGGTAATAGTATGGGTGTAATAATTTATCGTTTTAATTTGAACATTTCACCTAAAATGCCATATGATATGCTTGAGTGTGATAGTTATGGTACAGAATTACATGTTTATGATTTTGTAATAAAAAAGGGGCATTATTTGTGCCAGACCCTGTATTTACAGCTCAAGACAGGGCATTCACACTAGTGGCCACTGTTGAGTTAGCTGTTGTTATTTTTTAACCCAACAGTTTAAGGGAAAAGAGGTCAGTGCCCCTGACTATATAGTCAGATATTGCATGTTTTAAAATTTTTTGCAGCACACCAGTTGAAAATCACTGCTTTGGAGCAATTAGCTATGCCCTCCCACCTCTCATCTCTACGATTTCTGGGCTCCATGCTTCAGGGTGTCCTTGCCACCAACTCTGGTCAGATGTAGCCAGGAGACACTCTCTAATGCAGGCATGCTATTCCTCACCTCCTTGCCTGGGTGTGGGCAGATTACATTCCAGAACTGGCAAACTCCTCATTTGAGGATTCAAATCAAGCAAATATGCACCCCACTGAGTTCCATGATCAGAGCGTGACACTGATGTGACTGCAGATGCGCAAAGCCACTGGTTGGAATTAAGTCTTGGGTGTTGTAGAAATGAAGTTGGTCTGCAAAGGTCCAAGTTTTGGACCTTGCAAGTGCTGGTTGCTGCTAAGTCCCTCCTCCCTTCTTAGTCACAGTCAGATTCCCAGTGATTGAACCTCACAGGTTCCCCTGCATTCTCCATGGGGCAGGATCAGAGTAGCAACATTCACGAAGAGACTTACAATGCTGGGAGTGAACCTCGTTGTGCACCCAGGTGTTATTTGCCCCCGGAGGAGATGAGGGCTTAGGGGAAAGCACCTCTATGTGGTGCTGCACTAGCCTGAGGGTGGGACAATGCCATAAAATTGTATCCCTTTCTCTTCCCCTTGTAAAGCAGTTTGTCTTGGTTTCTTCAGTGTAGGACAGTGCTTCAGTCTCACCTTCATGTTCTAGGATCCTCTCTGTGGAGTTTGTCCTTGAATCGTTGCTAGTTATTCTTCTTAAGAGGGAAAGTGAAATCAGGAATGTCCTATATCGCCATTTGGTGACATCACTCTCCCAAGACTTCTTTTAATATTCTCACTTTGTAGTAGATATTTATTTTAAATAGCTTTTTTGGCTTTACATATTACATATATGTGGCAAAATGTTAACATTACAAATGTATATATAACAGATTATACCAATTTTTCTAAATAAAGACCAGTGTCTTTACAAAATAGTGGTGCATATTCCAGAAATGACAAATTTGTCAATGTACCTATTATCAATTAATTTAGATAACTTTCTTGATATAGATACTAAGAGTTTGAATAAAGTGGTATCCTAAAATACACATATTTACATAATTTTTCACTTTACAATAAATTTTGAATAATTTAAAAGTGCATTATATGGAGAAATTGCATTACTAGTAATGACAACAAAATAGTCCAGGTCCACATGCTATATTTCTGTAAAATTATTTAATTAGCTTACTGACATTTAATTAACATTACACAAGAACTTCCACTGCAAATGAGTTTACAACAGTACAGGTGTATTTGTACGTGAGTGTGCGTCTGTGTGCACGTCACCATCTACCAGTCTAACTACAGTAATAACTGTTTTAAAGAAGTGTTTTAGCAAACAAATTAAGCTACAACCTAGATAAATCAAAACCAAATTTTTGTGTGGTGTGTGTATATGTGTTTATTTATTTATGAGAAAGGGGACTGTGAAAAATGACAAAATTAAATAAATACTAATGTCCTTTCAGCTTTGTCAGAAAATTTAACCTTAAAGTTACCTGTCAGATATGTACAAAAGTCAAGCAGAAAATTCGATAGTTGAATATGTAGTTTTCAATATTTTAACAAAATTAAGCAAAGAAATTTAAACAACTAAAATATACAAAATGGCATGAATAAAACAAGCATATAAAATAATGATAAATATACAACATAAAATATAAATAAATTTAAATGAATCAGAAATTAGTATGCATATGAATCATTTCAGCTCTGTAAGTAAAAGGAATTGGCTCCAACGGAAGGTTTGCTGTCTCCTCTCAAAGACCATGTGTCCTTGGCATGAAAAATTTTAAAACTAAATGATACGGAAAGTTTAACAATAAACAATGGAAAGATACACCAAGTACATATACTATTATTAAACTGAATATCATATTTATTCACTTTACTGCAATACTAATCAAAATTTCCAGATGTAAATATTTGAAAGAACAAAATACATTTTATATTGATAAAAGTCATTTTTTCACACAAATTGCCAACCACACTCCGGTGTCCTTTTGATATGAATACATTAATATTTGATCAGTTCCTTGTGTGCATTTTGTATTTTCTCTATTTTTCCTGTCTCAGATTTAGAAATAACTACTTCGCCAAGTGTCATATCATCATGTTGGAAAATGGTTTTTAGAACCACAATATGGGTGTTCTACTCTTAGTAGGTCATTGTGTCTAGTTTATTTCCATATAAACAACTAGAAAATACATATTTTAAATGATTGCTTTATATATTTACTTCTAAACCAAATTTAGCAATAAAGTTTTTTGTTTACTTATTTTATTTAATAATTTTATGCTATAAAAAGAAGCCCCCAATAAACTTAATATAGTCAAATGCTTTCTTTGTCATATAATATATAATATCAGTTATTTTAAATACATCTATTTTTAATGTAGTTTAAATTAATGCATTTTAATGTTCCTTAAAATTACATTATCAACATTACCATTAACAATAAACCTACTGAAAAAAGTTTAAAATTATTTTGTATTTCATTTTGTTCTTAAATATATACCACCAAATCTATGCAGTCAGAGAGCTGCATAAAAGCTAAATGAAGTATTTACTTTTTATGGCTCTGTTACCAATTTAATATAAAATTCGATGTTTTAATTCATGTGCTTAATTTTAATTTTTTTCTTTTTAAGGGATTTTTTGGTGAATTTTATTTTTGGAAATGTAAAACAAATATGGTTTGAAGTCAAATCATATAAATGTATCTGCTTTCCTGTATCGTTCCCCTTGTTTTAACCTTTATATAAATTTAAGTAATTTATTTCATTCTTGTTTCTTTTTATAAATTAAGCAGATATGCCTGTATAATATTATTTACCACCTTTTCTACAGAAATGAAAGGCAGAGAACATACTATATAGGCTCTTTTCCCCCCAGCTCTCTACCTCCCATAGAAGTGACTCATTCTCACCTCAACTTCTTTCTTATTCTTCCTCACAATAGAGTGATGCTTTATTGTGCAGATGAGTGCACCACAATTTAGACTCTAATGGGATAATCATTTTTATTCCCAATTTTTGCACAAAAATAACCAAAATAATTAGGTCTTGTGTTTAGTTACTAATAAAAATAGGTACGTGCAAAGGTATACAAAAAGTGTCACACACATTAATATGGCTTTCAAATATTATATACATGCCTGTATGAAACACTTCTAAAAAATTGCTGGATTCCGAATCAGTTTTCAATACTTCCTTTTAAAGAAATAATGATAAAAACCATGTATATGTCAATAATATTTTTTCTGCTCTGCCCTTGATTTTTGGTGTTTCACCGTCTGGTGAGAAATTGAATGCAATTCTTTCAGATTATTTCCAAGAGTTTGTTTATATCTTGGCACAAGAGTTTGTTTATATCTTGTCACAAATAATAGTTAAATAAACCATTATTTAGTTCTTCTATGAGCTCAAAGAATATGGCTGAAGATTGTCTCTTCATTCTTATATAATTAGCTGTATTATTTTTATCCTTCTGTTCCTACAATGTTCTCTGCACATACTAAGAGGGTAAGAATAATCTGCTACCTGTGAGTTGTGACTAAAAATCAATCTTCAATTTCCTGTCACTTACACAGTGCTACATATGATGAGATGTTACAAGAAATAATTCCATAAATTTTATAAGACTGTATTCAATTGCCAGCTCTTTTCCTTACTGTTTTTTTCTGGACCTTTTTATTTTACTCCTATCTTTGGCTTCATTGTCTATAACATATAAAATATAATAATATAATGTTGGTTATTTATAAAATATTTCAAAAACAATTATTATATTTATACAATAAATAATGATATGGGGAACAGGATAACTGTTAGTATTAAAGGAGATAGTGTATATACATCACTAGTACATGGTCTGACCCATCGGCAACGAACATTAGAATTTATTTTTTGGTTGTTGTTTTAGTTATATTTAAAGCACTTTATAAACTTTTTCTGTCAGTAATAGCCAGAAAACAGTGGAATAACTTCATGTTAGCCCTTAGGTTGACATGATTAACATGGAAATATTTATGACATTTTTCACTGTAAAGTAAGATGTACATTTTCAAATAGTGGTCAATACAGGACTAAAATATATATTAAAAAGGCATAAAGAATACCTGAGTCACATTAAGAGGTGCTTGATGATAAAAATAATTGTGATATTCTTCATAATTGTACCTCACATAGTGCAGATTTTATTTAAATGATATGTATTGATGCACACATCATTTGATAAAATATGATAAATATGATAGGATAAAATATGATAAATCCCACTTAAAATCATACCAATTAAAAAATATAATTAGCTTAAAAATTTATGTTTTTCCTTAAAAATACAAACATTTTTAAAGCTTAAGCTATTACTTATTAAGAACAATATTACTAACCTGGAAGTTTTACACAGCATCAACTTACACAAAACTGCCATGGTTTGAAGGGGTGTCTAAAACATTCTTAAATGAAATATCAAGGTTAACTGTTTGAACCATCTCAAGCAAACATCTCTTCCTTACTGACTCCACAATATTTATCTTGATAGTTGTCAGCTTCTTAATGTTTGTGAGAAGTCGGTGGCTTTTATTACCTGGATTTACAACAGTGTGCAACAGGGGCTTAAATTGCACTAAGGGCCATGACAGCAGCTGACAAGAACATACCGAAGGACCACTTTGTCAAATGGACAAAGCTCAAGAGAAGCTCAGTGGAGTCAATGAAAAAATATAAAATTTGCAGAGCCTGGGGACAAAAGAATAAGAATAAAAAGAAAGAAGAATAATAAGACAAAAATTTTTAAAAGACAGAGAAATAAAGAAAGGAGTGCTCAGCCTCCAGATGCCTGCTTTGGCATTACATGTGGCTATGGGAGAAGCAAGATGCATATGAGCAAAAAATCACCCTATATCAGAATAAACTCAAAATGGATAAAAGGCTTAAATATGTCAGGATACCATAAAAGTCCTAGAGGAAATCATAGGAAGTAAAATTCCAGATATCCCACATAGCAATATTTTTGCTGATATATTTCCTAGGTCAAGGGATATAAAGGAAAGAATAAACAAGTAGGACTACATAAAATTAAAAAGCTTCTGCATGGCTAAAGAAACCATCATCAAAATGTAAAGTGAACTGACTCTATGGCAGAACGTATTTGCCAATGATACATTGGACAAGGGTTTAATCTCCACAATATCAAAAGAACTCATACAACTCAATACCTGAAAGACAAACAACCCAATTAAAAAAATGAGCAAAGCACCTCAAGAGACACTTCTCCAAGGAAGGCATACAGATGGCCCATAGATATGTGAAAAGATGTTCAACATCACTAGCCATCAGAGAGATGGAAATTAAAATCACAGTGATATATCACTTCACACCTGTCAGAATGACTAACAATTGATCAACAAACAATAAGTGCTGATGAGGTTGTGGAGAAAAGGGAGCCCTAGTGCACTATTGGTAGGAATGCAGACTGGTGTAGCCATTGTGGAAAACAGTACTGAATTTCCTCAAAAAATTAAAAATGGAAATGCCTTTTGAACAAGTGATTCCACAGCTGGGAATATACCTTAAGAATCCTGAAACACCAATTCAAAAGAACTTATGCATTTTTATGTTCATAGCAGCACTGTTTACAATGGCCAAGTGCTAGAAATAGCTTAAATGCCCATCAGCACATGAGTGGATCCAAAAGCTGTGGTACATTTATACAATGGAATACTATGCAGCAGAGAGGAAGAAGGAAACCCCACCCTTTTGTGACAGCAGAGATGGAACCAGAGACTATTATACTAAGTGAAATAAACCAGTCGGTGAAGGACAAATACCATATGATCTCACCTATGAGAGGAATCTAACAGACAAAATAAACTAACAAGCAAAATGGAACCAGAAACATGGAAACATGGAACAGACTGACAGTGGCCAGAGGGATGGGGGAGGGGGAAAGTGTTGGAAACAAGGGAAGGTACTAGTCAAAGAACATGTATGAGTGACCCATGGACATGGACAATATTGTGGCGATTGACTGTGAGAGTGGGGGTTGAGTTGGGCAGAGGAGGGCCAAGGGGGAAAAACTGGGACAACTGTAATAGAATGACAATAATAAAAAATAAGAAATAAACTAAAAAGCAGCCCAAAATTGAATATTTCTGTGGAAACAAAATAGAAACACTTCCTGCAAAAAAAATGGGCAAGTAAATCGAATAGACTATTCACAAAAGAATAGCCATTGTCCATTAAGCATATGAAAATGTGTTCAACATTAGTTAGCCAGAAAATGCAAATGAAAACCATAACAAGAGAACACTACACAATTATAAGATTTGCTCAGCACCAAAAGTGCTTGACAATATCCAGTGTTGGCAAGGATGTGGAGCAAATGAAACTCTCAGACATTTCTGATTGAAATGCATATTGATAAAGCCATTTAAAGTCATGAAGCGTGATCCTATATCACAGACTACTGTTATCAATAAAAAGAAATGACATATTTATACATCAAAATAAAAATAAATCTCAAAAAACATGATGCTATGTTAAAAAAAATCAAACACAGAAGAGTAACTATATAGCATTTATATGAAATTACAGAAAAGGCAAAACTACCGGAACAGAAAGGAGATCAGCAGTTTCCAGTGGTGAGCTATGGGAGCCGGATAAGGACGGACTGCAAAGCAGTCAAAGGATATGTTTTTGTTGGTTAGAAATCTTCTTTATCATGATTGAGGTCATAATGACTACATACAATTTCAAAATTCATCAAACTGTATATTCGTAGGGGTGAAATTTATTCTGGTTTCATTTTTTTATAATTGATACAAGTTTTTCAGCTAAAACAAAGTTCATACAATTCAGACTTTAAGGTTATAGGTTTTTTGCAAAAATTGAAGCTCACTTTGGTGAGTGACTGCCTGTTCTTGCTCCTTCCCGTGTGCGTGCACATTGACGATGGCCTGCTTCCCCTCAGGAGTCAACAATCACACCTTCTTGTCAAAAACTTACTCTTGAGTCTGCCTGAGTGTGTTTTTTGGTTTTTGTTTCTGTTGTTTTATTTTTTAGCCAGCCTCTGTAAGATAATTTTAAGTGTTCTTATTAAATTACAATTGATATACAATATTAAATTAGTTTCAGGTGTAAAACAATGATTCAACATCTGTATACCTTGTGAAGTGATCACAGTAAGACTAGTAACCAGCCATCACCATGCACGGTTATTACAATACAGACTATATTTCCTGTGATGTACAGTACATTTCCATTGTTTATTGTACAACTGCAAGTTTGTACCTCTTGTTCTCTTCTACCGTTCTCATCCATACCCCCACCGCTCCCCTCTGGCAACCGTCAGTTTGTTCTCTGTATCTATCAGGCTGATTTCATTATTTTTTTGTTTGAGGTTTCTTCAGATTCCACATATAAGTGAAACCATATGGTATTTGTCTTTTTCTGTCTGACTTATTTTACTTAGCATAATATACTCTAGGTCCATCCATGTTCTTGCAAATCACAAGATTTCATTATTTTTTACAGCTACATATTATTCCATGTGTATATATGTGTATGTGTGCTTCTGTGTGTGTGTACATATATATGACATCTTTTTTCTTAATAAAATTTATTGGGGTGACATTGGTTAATAAGATTATATAGGCTTCAAGTGTATATTTTAAGATATATCATCTATATATTGCATTGTGCGCCCAACACCCTAAATCAGATCTTTTTCAGTCACCATGTATTTGACTTCCTTCACCCCACTCCCTTTCCCTTTGGCAAGCAGCACATTGTTGTCTGTGTCTATGAGTTTTTGTTTATTTTATTTGTTTATTTATAATTTTCAGTTTTATATTCCACATATGGGTGAAATCATTTGATACTAGACTGACTTATTTTGCTTAGCATGCTATTCTCAAGATCTATTAATATTGTTGCAAATGGCAATATTTCATCTTTTCTTGTGGGTGAGTTAGTTTTTCATTGTATGTATGTTCCACATCTTTAGCTAATCGTCTATCGGTGGACACCTATGTTGCTTCTTATCTTGGCTATGATAAATAATGCTGCAGTGAGCATAGGGGTGCGTTATTTTTGAATTAGTGTTTTTATTTTTTCTGGTAAATAAAGTGAACATGCTAAGCTGTATGTTAGTTCCATTTTAAATTATTTTTAATTGATTGATTGTACAGAGAGAGAAAAAGGCAGAGAGAGAGAGAGAGAGAGAGAGAGCCCCATCTGTTTGTTGTCCCACTTTATTTATTGTTTCTTGTCTGTGCCCTGACCAGGAATCCAACAATTAACTTTGGTGTATTGGGACAATGCTCCAACCAGCTGAGCTACCCAGCCAAGGTCCCATTTTTTTATTTTTTAAGGAGTCTTCATACTGTTTTTCACAGTGACTACACCACTTTACGACCCTAACAATGCATTAAAACTTCCCTTTTCTCCACAACCTCGCAAACACTAGTTATTTGTTGGCTTTTTGATAATAGTCATTCTAACAGGTATGAGTTCTCATCGTGGTTTTGATTTTCATTTTCCTGACGATTAGTGATGTTGAACATCTTTTCAAATGTCTTTTGGTCATCTGTATGTCTTCTTTAGAAAAATGTCTATTCACGTCCTCTGCCCATTTTTTAATTGGGTTGTTTGTTTTTTGATACCTGATCATGTTTTACCTGTGTTGGAGGGAAAGCCAGCATCATCTTACCTTTTTGTAACCCAGTGACTGACAGATGTATATGGAATATGAATACAAATAATCCAGCTCTTCAACTTTTTGTCAGGGCAACTCTGGGTTGATAGTATATTATTTCCAGAGCTACTATTTTCTGCTTGATGGAATTAAAGTCGCTTACAAAGGACTTTGCTTGTTATTGAAATTTACTCCACTCTTATTACTGTCCTTCTGAGTTTTGCTAGAAGGCTTCTTAACAAATTGCTTACACACAAATATTCATCTTGGGATCTCCATTGATATAATTTAACCTAAGAAAAAAGAAAATGTGCTTTGGTGTTATACAAAGTGTCTCGGTTAAAAGTTAAAAAGTCCTAATAAAGGCCAGATAAGGTTGAAAATAAGATGAAATTTTCTTGGCAGAAGTGTTTCTGGACTACTAAGGCTTCCATGAAAACTTATGTTCTTTTTTCCTTTATATCAAACTAAATTTGTTTCTGTTGCGTAGGATTATCTGTGCACAATGCACTCGTCACCACAAGAGGATACCTGAAGGCAACTCTGTTTGCAAAATTCTGAAGTGATAGTGGATAACTTGAGTATTCAGCTGCTGTATCTTAAGGAGGAAAAGTGTTCTGTATTTATTTGTTTTAAATGTATTTTTCTCTTCCCAATATGTTTCTGTATAAAACTGCATATTGAGATACACTGGAGTTATAGACTTTATTGAAGAACAGGGAAGGCAGGGAATACCTGCCTTATGTAAGGCAGGTATTTATTAAATATTTGCTGATTATTTTGTAATCGATTAGTAATAAAACCTGGTTAAAAAGCTAAAAAACTAGCACATTTTACATAATTATATTATTGAATAAATACATAAGGTAAATTGTAGGCTCTGATATTCATAAAATTAGAAGGCAATAGCAAGAAAGCAGCAAGGTCGAGTTTTAATTGGTTGTTTGATTTCATTTTGGAGTGAAATTGTTTTTTAATTGCTCCTTTTTCTTCAGCCTATCATATTTCAGACTTCAATATAGCATATGTTAAAGATTTTCTGGGTCAAAAAGCATGAAATATCTGAATTTTACAAAATATATTTATTTTGGAATTTTTGTCTATCACATACTTTTCACAGGTAAATGTTCCACAAGGTGTTAAAATAGTTATTGTCTATTAATAAGAAAATTTACTGAACAAAAAAGAAGTGGAGAATGTTTAAATATCTCCTAAAAGAAGAAAATTACAACCAGTAGATATATATCTTTAAATGAATACTAACCACAATTAGAAAAACACAGTGAGTGCCCATGAGGTTTTCTATTATAGCATCAAAACCCATAACCACAAGAAATAAAAATAATATTGTAAAATGATCTCTGAATGACATAATATGATGTTAATTATGTGATGTGTAGGAAGTTGATAATTATGAAAATGGTGATAATGACAATGATGAGAGTGGGGGAGGAGGAAGAAAGTGGGGAAGAAAAAAGTAGGAGTGAAGAAAAATGTAGCAGGGGGGAGAAAAGATGTGGGAAAACAAAAAAGAAGATGTAGCAGAATGGGTGGGAGAAGAGCAAAGAAAAAAATGATTATTTTATATAAACTTAGTTGAACCCTTTAGTAATTAACTCATTGGTCTTTAAGAATTTAGAATGTAATGTTTAATGCCATTCAGTACTTTTCTCATTTTCTTAGCATGTATATATATACACACACATATATATATGGATATATATAATCCTTTTTCAAAGTAAAGATTTAAAATATATTTCATAAATCCCAGTTTTAAAGTGTCAGTGTCATCTAATAAATATCAACCCATAACTCTATATACATCTACATATCTAATTTGCTTATGCTAATACAGGTACCTTTATATATTTTTATCCATATACATAAGTATATGCATTATGCAGTGTTGAACATTTTTGCTATAATAAACCCTATTCTCCCTTTATTTTTATTTAGAAAACTCACATAATTTAACACAGAACTTTTGAAAGGATTACTTACATTACCTGCGATGAAAACTGGATTTGATTACTCTTCTGTCCTTATTCTCATATATGAACAGTGTATGACTTCACCTTTAGCAGTCTTTGTAGAATGCTCTTTTATTGTTTTTGGCATTGATAATTGGCAACACAAAAGTCAAAGATAAATAATATGTCTTGTATTGGCCTTATAGGCAAAGGGCCAGTAAATTAAGTCAAACCTGGAGTAAGTGGTCTAAGGAGGTAATGCAAATTGAGGAGTGATAAAAACACTAGTAAATGATTATTTTGCAAGAAGGGTATACAAATATATATTAGGATGAAACAGACTTTCTCATGACATATGCAAAATATTCTGTTACTTTACAGTTAATTTATCTTCAGAGAGTCTAGTACTATTTTCCCTGCAAGATTCAGTGGCATAAACTCTATTGAATATAAGCTGTAAGGAATGGTAGTGTGTGGAAAATAACAAAAGAAAAAAATTCTGTTATTGCTCATACTCAAAACTTCCAAGCCAGATACCAATATTCTCAGAATATGGGCAGACTTCCTCAGCACAAATTTGACCAGTCACCACTGAGATACTGATTAATGTATCTGCTTGGTCAAAACTTCACTATACTTGGAGATACACTGGGGATTATTTGTTGATTTATAGTTTTCTTTTTTTTTTCTTGGCTTTTTTTCATTGTTCTTATTAGAAATGCTAACAGTTTTGTGGGTGAATATCAAAATATCTTAATAAGCAAGATCCATGTTCCTTCCCAGAGAAGTTCAGGCCTTCTGTTAGTTCACTCCTTCCAGTCCTTGTTTACAGATTCACACTACATTCTCGGTGACCTGCTTATCCCCAGGCTGTGCATCTAAAGGATGAGATTTTTCTGTCATTGAACAAATGCAGAACTATTAGAAATTGAAACACATTTAATTGGATTTTGTCACAAAGCACAAATTTATATGTAATTAATTACACAGTTTAAGACAGTCCATTTTTTATTCTATAAATCTTGAATATTAATATAGATTTACTTTGTGTTAAGGATAATAGTGGAACTTGTATGCAACTTATCTTTTTTGTTTTTCTTACTGTATCTTAAGCCAAAATATACTCAGTATTTAATTTTAAATACTATAATGCATTAAGATCCTTGGTTTTTCATCTACTCAATAGACGATAAAAATATATTTTACATATACGGTGGAAAAATTTTAAACCCAGTTCTAAGGGTAGACAATTACTCATAAAACTGTAAAAATTAGTTTTAAAATGGTACTGAACCAAAAGTTATTAAAAAATAAGGGCTAATGTATAGAAAGAATGAGTTTATTTTATCACAGTTTTAGAAGTATAGTAATTCCAGAACTTGGCAAAGCATTGAATAAGTAAAAATTGAAATCATAAGCTGTAAAAATGATTAGACATTAAACTTGTTATGTAATCTAATTTTTAAAACAGGCATAGAAATTATTTTCAAAAAAAATATAATAAACCTATATATGCCCGGACACACATAGACGTGCCTCCCCCCCACATAAATGGAAATGTTCACATACAATATTCTCTTTTCTTTTTGTAATCTCTCTCTTCTTTTAAATTATATTTTATTGATTATGCTATTACAGTTGTCTCAATTTTCTCTCTTTGTCCTCTCCACCCAACACCCCCAACTCCCTCAGGCATCCCCCCACCATTGTTCATGTCCATGGGTCATCTGTATAAGCCCTTCGGCTGCTCCATTTCCTACACTGTACTTTATATCCCCGTGGCTGTTCTGTAACTGCCTATTTGTACTTCTTAATCCCCTCACCTTTTCACCCTTTTCCCCCACACACCCCACCGCATCTGGCAACTATCAAAACCCTCTCCATATTCATGATTCTGTCTCTGTTCTTCTTGTTTGCCTATTATGTTTTTTAGATTCAATTGTTGATAGATAAGTATTTATTGCCATTTTTTTGTTCATCGTTTTGATCTTCTTTTTCTTAAATAAGTCCCTTTAACATTCATATAATCATGGGTTGGTGATGATGAACTCCTTTAGTAGTTTCTTGTCTGGGGAGCTCTTTATCTGCCTTCTAATTGTAAATGATATCTTTGCTGTGTAAAACATTAGTAAATAATAATAATAAAAGAAATCTGGGAAAGTTTTGGATTTCAAATGTAGTTTCAGAAAGTTCCAAAAGTTTGGGTTAATAAAGCCAATATTTTACATTTATAATTTTTCTGAAGCAAATATACAAAATATCTGTATATATTTAACAGAGTAGCATATTAAAGCAGTTTTAATTTACATATTTTATTTATGAGTCTAATCGTCCTGATAAGATGAATATCACATTTTTCTTTGCAGAGTTTTAAATTTAGTACTCAAGATTTTTGGATGTCACACTTCTTTAGTTAAAGCCAAATTTGCCCATAAGATTAAATAGAGAAAAAAGTCAAAGACAAATAACATGATCTCACTTATATGTGGAATTTAATGAACACAGTAGACTAATGAACAAAATAGTACAGAAGCTTAGATACATGAAACAGGCCAACAGCCTCCTGAAAGTGGGGGGCAGAGACCGAGTGAGAGACCAAAGAGCACTTAATATACAACCCACAGACACAGACAACCCTATGGGGATGGGCTCAGGGAGTAGAGAGGGTGGGGCTCGATGGAGGTGAGGAAAGGGAGAAAAAGCAAGAACAGCTGTAACAACATAAACAATAAAAATAAATTCATTAATTAAAAAAAACCTGCCTCCATTTTGTTTTAATACTAAAACATTCCAGATAATTAAAATGTTGTATTTGGAAGAAAAAGTTGACAGGTAGTAATATTCATCATACAGCATTCATGAATATATACATAATATACATCAGTCAGCAAAACAGCTTTGGTAATTACGATGCACGTATTTTAAATACTATGATTTGCAGTAAAGATTTAATGTAGGAGCTCTATATTGTTTAAAAATGCATTTATGATGAAAATATTAAGACTCTA
The DNA here is from genome assembly GCA_004026545.1 of Mormoops blainvillei. NCBI lineage: Eukaryota > Metazoa > Chordata > Mammalia > Chiroptera > Mormoopidae > Mormoops > Mormoops blainvillei. The sequence goes on from PVJD01010720.1 coordinate 24,425, forward strand.
CTAAACTAATTCAACTTGGCTACTTTCTAAACTTTATTTTTATATTTTATCACTATATTAAATTCTAGGCTATTTGTTAAAAACCCTAGCAATAATTTACCCTCAAAGATAAAATACATTTTTTAGTTTATTATCAGAATGTAATTTATTTATTATTTGTATAAAGCTTACAAACTGTGTTTATGATCTATAGTGACACAGCTAATGCTAAATAATCAGAGTTGTGTGGTAGCTACAGGGTCATTAAAATGTGTTGATACACAAAAAAGATTGATTAAATTTCCTAATATATTGTGAAATTCATAGCATTAGTTACACAAAGAAACAAATTACCATCTTTCTAAGTGACTTTACCAATCAAATTTCTGAAGGTGGCATGCAAAGCAGCTTCTGTAGTTGGAAAATTCAATATAAATGTTCTCCTTCAGATCTTGTATAATCAAAGAAACACAGTCACAGATAGGTGAACAACTGAGTCAAAATATTTTCTGGGAATAATAAAAAGTACAAGATTCACAATGATATGAACACTGATGACTTATAGCACATGTTGTGTCTTTGTATTATATTGTTAAAAGTGTCATTTTTATGAAATGTAAAGACTTATTCTACTGTCAAATATGAGGCATTGCTAGATGCATTAAAAATATTATTTAAAGTAGTGATTGCTCCCAGTTTTTGCCAAACATGATAAAAATTTAAAAAGTATAAAAAAAACTATAGTTAATCATGCAGCTGTTATTAAGCAGGTGGCAATTTGGCATCATGCAGACAAACCATCTGGTTGATTGACTAAATTTTCACTTTTCATAGATCTCTCCATAGCATATAAATGTATCAAAGATCTCCATATTTTTGAAAGATAAGCTGTGCCCCAATGTTTTAAAATACAGTAATGCATAAAGTATACTTATAACTATATGTAAGGTATTTTAAATATTAATAAATATTTAAATGAAATTTTCTTTTGTTATTTTGCAGATATGATTCCTTGGAAAATGCATAGTTTTCTGGTGTGTTTTCCATTTTATTCTATGCATATTTAATTTCTCTTTGTTTTCTGCCTTGGACATGAGCCATGGATATTAGTGACCACCCTGATACTAAAATAGTTGTAGTTTCAATGACCGATTACTACTCCCCCTCAGTAGATAATTTAAAGTTATTTAATATATCTTAAAATACATATTTTTCTATATACTGGAAAGGATCTTTTATGTCTAATATTTAATAGCTCTATTAAATAATATAATTATAATATATGTTAGGTATACATATATAATTAATATTTATATATCATTAATATAGAATATATTTTACATTATACATACTCATAAAATCAGTATCAAAAATCAGAGAATATATGAATAAAAACCAGAAGTAATATGTATGTCAGGTAACCACAATTAACTTTCTGGAAAATATACACTCAAGTAAGTTTTTGTTTGCACATGCATTTCAATCTTTAACCTAATTAGGGTCATATATAGATATTTTTTCAGAATGTACTCATTCACTTAAAATTTTGAGAATATTTTTCAACAGTAATACCTTTGGAAACATTAAAATTACTATTGTTAGGTAGCTGTAGAACATTTGGAACATTTTTGAATACCTTACATATTCTTTCACAATGATATGGGGACAGAGTTTTAAAGATAAAAGTAAGATATATTCTTCATTTTATGCATGTTTCAACTTAGAAAGCACTTTCCTCTCTTTCCTAATCATCCATATATTTAAACTTCTGCCATTCACCTCTAATAATGTTCCTTCACATGAAAAATTTGCCTATGTCTTACTCATTTTTGCATTCCCCCATAAGGCTTAGAGTAGTTGATACAGGCTTTATTAAATAAAAAAATACCAGCCTGGTCTGGTTCAATGCATTTGTCAGATGAGAATCAGGTATATTCTATTTCTTTGTTTTATTATTTCAGGTGTGATCGATGACTACCTGTTTTGGGCACCACACATGTTAGCATTTATTGTGGATCTAATACTATTTACAGTATTTCACAATCTTACTATGTCTGGTTTTGAACAATATTTAGTTTCAATTTTTGTTTTAATTTTTAAATGGTAGATATGTGCAATGTTTTATTATTATTATAAAAAATTGAAGGACACCGAAATTCTAACAGAAACAAGATATCTACTTTTTTCATATATTTCATACATTGACTACCTAATAAATAAAACCTTCCCTATTTTATTGATTTGATGACCAATATATTAAATTAATTACCAATTTAATATATATTTATTTTTATACAATTTCTTCATCAGTATGATTTAACTGCATATAATAACAGATTATCTAAATGGATTTTTTTTGTGTGAAATGTGTCTTTCATTGATCTATAACATACATCTATAGATGTTCCTCAGAACCAAATGAAGATTTTGTTGTTTGTTGTTGTTGTTTTATGAAGAAGAATATTAAGTAGATTGTAGTGGGAAATGAAAACAAAAGATAAAATCAGTGAAATAAACATGTAAAAGAGGAGTTTCAACTTCAAAAGAGGAGAGGATATTTTACCATATTTACCTGACTTCAAGAGACCAGTAAATAACAGAATCATACATAGTATAATATACTTTTTATATTTTAAAACAGATTTAAATTCACAGCAAAATTAAGAGGAAGGTGGAGAGATTTTCCATATACCTGCCCCACCACATACGTATTGCCTGCCCTATTATTGAATCTCCCAGGGGAGTGGTAGTTATGTTACAACTGGCAAACATACTGAGTTGGCCAAAAAGTCCGTATGGTTTTTTTTTTTTTGTAAAATAAAAAACACATATTTCATTTTCACCAATAACTTTATTGATTTGGATATTTTGAGTATGTCAGTTATCCCTTGTGTGGTATAACATTGATTATTCTTAATTAATGTCCAGACTTGATTGCTATCAATTTTAACTAGTCTATCTGACCATGGAGCATTGTCCAGCGAGAAATCTCCAACATGAAAGTTCACAAACCATTTTGACACTTTTGGTCAGTCACAGCACCTTTTCCATACACTGCACAATTTTTTTTTTTTTTGGCATTTGAGTTGCATTTTTACCTTTCTTGAAATAATAAAGCATAATATGCCAAAAATGCTGCATATTTTCTTCCATCTTAGGTATTAAAATGGCTACACAAAAATTCACCAATTTTGATAAGTTTTTTTAAAAATGCATGCTGATATGATAGCTGTCACAATACAATCTAACAAAATTGTTTCAAATCTAGTTAAAGACAATTAAGCACTACTAGAGTCATCTTATAGGAAAAAACAAATGAACGTTTTTGACCAACTCAATACAGTGACATGTTATTATCACACAAAATCCATAATTTACATTAGGGCTCATTCTTAATGTTACAGTCTGTGGGTATGGAGAAATGTATAATAATATGTTCTCATTATTATAGTATCAGAGTTTTTTCTCTACCCTAAAAAAACCCCCTGTGCTCCACCTATTCACTCTACCCCAAATTTTTTTCCTCACCCCCCAACAACCACTGACCTTTTAACTGTCTCCTTAGTTTTGCCTTTTCCAGAATAGCAAGTAGTTGGAATCATACAGCATGTAATGTCTTTTCCAATTGACTTCTTACAGTTAGTATTATGCATATGTTTCCTCCACATTTTTTCCTGGTTTAGTAGCTCATTTTATTTCAAGCAATATATAATATTCCATTGCCTTCATGTACCACGGTTTATCCATTCACCTACTGAAGGGCATCTTGATAGCTTCCAAATATGAGCAATTATGAATAAAACTGCCATAAACATTTATGTGCAGGTTTTGTATGGCTATAACTTTCAACTCCTCTGGGTAAAAATCAAGGAATGTGATTATTGGATTTTATAAGAGTATGTTTAGTTTTGTAAGAAACTGCAAAATTGTCTTCCAAAGTCATTGCACCCTTTTGCATCTTACCAGCGATGAATGAGAGTTTCTGTTGCTGTACGTCCCTGCCAGTGTTCCAGATTTTGGGTATTCTGATAGTTATGTAGTGGTGTCTCATAGTTGCTTTAATTTGCATTTCCCTAATAACATATGATGTGGAATTTTTTTCATATGTATAATTATCATTTGTATATCTTTATTGGTAAAATATCAGTTAAAGTTTTTGGCCCATTTTTTATCGGGCATTTATTCTCTTATTATTTTTGTTCTTTGTATATTTTGAACAACAGTCCTTTATTTTCTCCTAGTGTGGCTTGTCTTCTAATTCTCTTGACATTACCTTTTGCACAGCAGAATTTTATTTTTATTTTAATGAAGTCCAATTCATCAATTCTTTCTTTCATGGATTGTATCTTTCATTGTGTCTGAAGAGTCATTACCATACCCAATGTCACCTGTTTTTTCTCATATGTTATCTTCTAAAAGTTTTATAATCTTGTGTTTTATATTTAGGTCTGTGACTCATTTTGAGTTAATTTTTGTGAAAGGTGTAAGATCTATGTCGGCATTCACTATTTTTTGCATACTGATGTCCTGTTGTTTAAGCGCCATTTGTTGAAAAGACTATCTTTGCTTCATTGTATTGCCTTTACTCTTTTTAAAGGCTCAGTTGACAACATTTTTGTGAGTCTGCTTCTGAGCTCTCTCTTCTGTCCCATTTATCTATTTGTCTGTTCTTTCACAAGTATGACACTTTTTTGATAACTGTAGCTTTAGGTAAGTCTTGAAATAGGGTAGTTTCTGTCCTTTAAACATGTTCTTCTTCTTATTAGCTATCATATTAGCTATTCTGGATCTTTTGCCTCTCCATATATATTTTAAAATCAGTTTTTTTAATTATTGTAAAATAAATTGATGGGATATTGATTAGATTACACTAAATTTGTAGATCAAGTTAAGAGAACCTGAAAAGACACTTTTCCCAAGGAGACATACAAATGTCCAACAGATATAGGAAAACATGCTTAACCTCACTAGATATTAGGGAAATGCTAATCAAAACTACAATGAGCTACCACCTCATTCCTCTTAGAATGGCTTTTATCAACAAACAATTAATAACATGGATTGGAGAGTTTGTGGAGAAAAAAGAAACCCTTATTTACCACGGGTTGGAATGCAAAATGGCACAGCTACTATGAAAAACAGTATGGAGCTTCCTCAAAAAATTAAGAATAGAGTTAACATATGACCCAGGGACCTCTCTTTTAGGCCCCACACAAAAAACTTAGTAACATTTATTTACAAAGATATATTTGCCTCTATGTCCATTGCAGCATTTATTCATGGTGACCAAGACATGAAAACAACCAAAATGTCCTTTGGTAGATGATTGGATAAAGAAGATGTTATACATATGTACAAAAGAATACCACTTGGCCATAAGAAAAGATGAAATACTGCCATTTGAGACAACATGGACATCTTAAGAATATCATGCTAAGTGAATTAAGTCAGACATAAAAAGTAAATATATGTAATTTCATTGTATATTTGGAATATAAAATTAAAAGCAACAAATGAGCAAACAAGACAAACAAAAACTCATAGACACAGACAAAAGTATGGTGGTTACCAAAGAAAAAGGGATGGTGGGGGAGTAGTAAACGTAGAGAACAAAAATAGCTTTATTTCTACCCCCTCAATCTATATACCCTTTATTTTCTTTACTAGTTCTTTTGCATTAGTTAGAATTTTCAGGACAGTGATGAAAAAGAATGAGAGGAAAATGTTTACCTTGTTTCTGATCTTACTGGAAAAGCTTTGGGTATGTCATCTTTAAGTTTGTTGTTTGTTACAGATTTTCTGGTAAATATTCTTTATGAAATTGAAGACATTTCCCTTTATTGGTAGTTCCCTGAAAGTTATTAATATAAATGCTTTTGGGATTTTGTCAAATGCTTTTTTCTTTCTATTGATATGGTCATGTGTTGTTTTTTTTTATCCTAAAGATTGATTTTGAATTTCAAACTACCTTGAATAACACTGTTAAGTCCCAGTATAATATACTTTTAAATAAGTGGTCAGTATAAATTTTTATAAAGACTATTGAGAATATGAATGTGACAGGAAAAGGATCCCTTTTTTTGTACATTTATTATGACCAAGGTATTGTACTACTAAATGTGGTACAGTTATATTTTAATCAATTCTTATTATCTTTTTATTACCACTCTCAATTTTATGTAGAGTAGTGATGAAGCTGTGAGAGGTTTGTTGTTTGAAAAACTTAAACTAAAAAATTCAAAGTGAAAATGTTAGTCAAAAGCAAGTTGTATCTTATTACACTATATCTTTTATTCTGTGTTAGATTGAAAATAATTAACTTGGTCTATTATATTTTCACTCGAATAACTGGTATGTCTTTTATTTAAATGTGTTAATTTACATAAACGCATATGTGTACAGGAGGGTGATTAAAAATAATTTAAACACGTACACATAAAAGTAAAGATGACTTTTAAATACATTTTTATATATTATTTAAAAAATAGTTTTGGGATAACATTGGTTTAATAATATTATATAAGTTTCAGTGTAAAATCCTATAATACATCATCTATATATTGCATTGTGCACTTACCACTGAAAGCCTAGTCTCTTTCTGTTACCATGTATTTTACCCCCTTAACCCTCTTCATCCACCCTCTACCCCCTTCCTCTTTGGTAACCACCATACTTTGTGTGTGTGTGTGTTTGTGTGTGTGTGTGTGTGTTTTGTCTATGAGTTTGTTTTGTGTGTTTGTTGCTTTCTCTTTTATATCCCACATGAGTGAAATCATCTGATTTATTTTACTTAATGTAATACTGTTGTTGCAAATGGCAATATCTCATCCTTTCTTCTGGCTGAATAGTATTCCATTGTGTTTAGGTAGCACGTCTTCTTTAGCCAAATATCTATCAAAGGACACGGGTTGTTTCCATATCTTGGCTACCATGAATATTGCTTCAGTGAACATAGAGGCATGTGTATCTTTACAAATAAATATTTTTAATTATGGGAATAGATACCGAGTACAGGGGTAACTGTGTCATATGACAATTCTATTTTTAATTTTTTGAGGAACCTCTATCTATACTATTTTTTAAAGAGGCTGCACCTGTGTGAAATCCTACCAGCAATTGTAAGTGTTCCTTTTTCTCCACATCCTCTCCAACACATTGTTTCTTGTCTTATTGATAATAGCCATTCAAATGGGTGTAAGGTCATGTCTCATTTTGTCTTTGATTTGTATTTCCCTAATAGCTAGTGCAGTTGAGCATCTTTTCCTGTATCTGTTAGAACTGTGTGTGTCTTCTTGGGAAAATTGTCTGTTTAGATCCTCTGCTCATTTATTTTAATCGGATTGTTCATATTATTTTGTTGTTTTTGAGTTGTATGACTTCTTTTTGAAACTTTTTAAGAAGATTTTATTTATTTATATTTCGACAGAGGAGAAGGGAGGAAGAAAGAGAGGGAGAGGAACATCGATGTGTGAGAGAAACATTGATTGGTTGCCTCTTGCAGGCTCCCAACCAGGGACTTGGCCCATAACCCAGGCATATGCCCTGACTAGGATTAAACTGACAACCTTTTGGTTTGCAGAACGACATCAAATCCACTGAGCCACACCAGTCAGGTCATGTGAGTTCCTTATATATTTTGGATATTAGCCCCTTATTTGAGGTATTGTTTGCAAATATCTTTCCTCATTAAACTGGTTGCTTTTTGTTGTTGTTGTTGTTGAGGGTTTCTTTAGCTATACAGAAACTTCATAGTTTGAAGTTTCTACTCTATTTTTTTACTCTTGCTTTTTACTTCCCTTGCCTTTGGGGTCAAGTTCACAAAAATATCTTTGAGACGAAGATCCATAAGTTTATGTTTTCTTCTATGCATTTTAATGCTTCACTTCATATGTTTAACTATTTAATCCATTTTAAGTTAATTTTTTGCGTATGGTGTCAGACAGTAGTCTAGTTTCATTCTTTTACAGGTGGCTTTCAAATTTTTCCAACACTATTTATTGAAGAGATTTTCCTTTCTCCATTGTATATTTTTGGCTCCATTGTTGAAATAGTTGTTCATGTACATATAGGTTTGTTTCTGTACTCTCAATTCTTTTCCATTGTTTTTGTGTCTGGTTTTCTACCTATACCTTAATGTTTTGATTATTGTAGCTTTGAAATATAATTTGAAGTCAAAGAGTATACATGGAGCTTTGTTCTTTTTTCTCAGTGTTACCAAGGCTATGTGGAGTCATTTGTGGTTTCATACAAATTTGATGATTTTTTGGTTGAATTTCTTTGAAAAATTCCTTTGGGATTTTGAAGATTGCATCAAATATAGGTATAGATATATATAGATATAGATATAGCTTTAGGTAATGTGGCCATTTCAACTATCTTGATTATTCCTTTCCATGATCACAGAATATCTTTTTATTTCTTTGTTTCTTCTTCTGTATTGTTTAACAATGTCTTATAGTTTTTAGTGTATAGTTTCTTAACTTCCTTTTTTCATGTTTATTCCTAGGTATTTTACAGTTTTTGTGACAAGTGAAAATCTAATTGTTTTCTTTATTTCTTTTCCTCATATTTCATTGTTAGTATATAGGAATGCCACAGATTTCTATACATTGATTTTGTATCCTATTACTACTGTGTTTGTTTATTGTTTCTAAAAGTCTTGTGGTGGATTCTTTAGGGTTTTCTATATATAGAACCATGTCATCCGCAAAAAGTGAGATTTCCCTCTTCCTTTCCAATTTGGATGGCTTTTATTTTCCTCTCTTACTTGATTGCTCTGGCTAGAATGTTCAGTACTATTAGATAATAGTGGTGTAAGTAGGCATCCTTGTTTTGTTCCTGATCTTACAGAAGAAGCTTTCAAGTTTTTCAGCATTGAGCATGATATTAGCTGAGAGTTTGCTATATATGGCCTTTATTATGTTGAGGTACTTTTTCTTCTATACCAATTTTATTGAGTCTTTCAATCATAAATGACTATTATATCTTGTCAAATGCATTTGTACTTCTATTGATATGGTCATATGATTTTTATCCTTTATTTTGTTCATTTGCATATATTGAACTTTCCTTGTGCCCCTGGGATGAATTGCACTTGATCATGATATATTTTTTAAATTTATTTTTGTATTAGATTTGCTAGTATTATATGTAGAATTTTTGCACCTGAGTTCATCAGAGATGTTGGTCTATAATTTTATTTTTGTGTGTGTGTGTTGTCCTTGACAGGTTTTGGTATCAGGGTAATGTTAGCTTCATAAAATGAGTTAGGAATTATTGCCTCTTCTTCAGTTTTTTAAAATTGGAGAAGAATAAGTATTAAATCTTTTTTGAATGTTTGGTAGAATTCACTAGTGAAGCCATCTGGCTCTGGATTTTTGTTTTTGAGAAGTTTTTAATGACTTTCAATTTTCTTCCTGCTCATCAATTGTTTTAGATTTTCCAGTTCTACATGACTCATTCTAGGAGGGTTATATATTTCTTAGAATTTCTCCATTTCTTCTAGGTTATTGAATTTTGTGGCACATAGTCTTTCATAGTATTCATGTATAATGCTGGGTGATTCTGTGATATCTGTGTTAACTTGTCTTTCATTTCTAATTTTGTTTGTTGATTTCTTTTTTTCTTAGTGAGTTGAATCAAGGATTTGTAAACTTATTTTGTTAAATGCCCTGCTCTTTGTCTCATTATTTTTTCTATTGTCTTTTTGTTCTCTATTTTGTTTAAGTCTGTTATAATTTTTATCATTACCATCGTAATACTGACTTTGGGTTTTGTTTCTTGTTATTTTTTCTAGTTCTTTCAAGTGAAATATTACATTGCTTATTTGATATTTTTCTTGTGTTTGAGATAAGCCTATAATGCTATAAACTTCCCTCTTGGTGATACTTTTGCTTCACCCCCTAAATTTCATTTATTTAAAAAATTTTTTTATATTATTTTTACTGTATTGGAAACAATTTTACTGTATTGGTTTTGTTTCCATTACCATTTATTCCCTTTATACTCTCTTCTACATCCACCCACCTCCTCCCCCTCACAATCACCAAACTGTTGTCTGTGTCCATGAGTTCTTTCTCCATTTTTTTCCTTTTTGCTTGCTCCCTCCACAACCCCCCCCCCCACCAACTGTCCCCAGAGCTGTCAGCCTGCTCCCTGTGAGTCTGTCTCTATTTTGCTTGTTAATTCAAGTTGTTCATTAGAATCCACACATGAGAGTAATCATACGGTATTTGTCTTCCTCTGACTGGCTTATTTCACTTAGCATAAGATTCTTTAAATCCATCCTTGCTGTCACAAAGGGTAAAAGTTTTCTCCTTTTTTATGGCTGAGTAGTATTCCATTTTGTAATGTACTATAGCTGTTTTATCCACTCATCTATCGATGGACATGGGCTACTTCCATATCTTGGCTATTGTAAATAATGCTGCAATGAACATAAGGGTGCATATGTCCTTTCAAATTAGTGTTTTGGTTTCTTCAGATAAATTCCCAGAAATGGAATTGCTGGGTCACCAGGTAGTTCCATTTTTAGGTTTTTTGAAGTAATTCCATACTGTTATCCACAGTGGCTGCATAAATGCATTCCCACCAATAGTGCACAAGGGTTCCCCTTTGTCTACTCTTTGCCAACAGTTGTTTGTTGATTTATTCATCATAGCCATTCTGACAGGTGTGAGATGACTTTAATACACCACATTGTCATTCCCCATTGTATCTATGTATGTTTTAATTCTTTTTTTTTATTTCCTCTGTAACCCATTATTGGTTCAGTGGCATGTTGTTTAATCTCCATATATTTTTATTGCTTTTTTTTTGCACTTAATTTCCAGTTCAAGTCATTGTTGTCTGACAATATGGATGGTATGATTTCACTCCTCTTAAATTTGTTGAGAGTAGTTTTATGGCCCAGCAAATGGTTTATCCTTGAGAATACAACTCTGGAACTAGAGAAGAATGTATATTCTGCTTTTCTGGGATGAAAAGCTCTGTAAATACTAATTATGTCAATTTGATCTAATGACTTTTAAGATCGATATTTCCCTATTCATTTCCTGTTTGGATGATCTATCCATTGCTGTCATTGTGGTATTTAAGTCCCCTACTATAATTATATTTTTATCAGTTTCTCCCTTTAGTTTTGTTGGTAATTGCTTTAAATATTTTGGTGCTTCGGGTTGGGTGTATATATTTTGGTAAATGTTATATCTTTCTGATGTATTGTCCACTTTATTATTATAAAATGTTCACTTTTTTTCTTGTCCCTTTTTTTAATTTTGAGATATATTGTGTCTGATACAAGCATGGTCACATACTTATATGAGCTCCTTTGTTACTTTAGTTATTGATGGGTGCTATTTGCTTAAGAGTATCATCTTCTACCCCTTTCCTTTGGTTCTCTGTTTGTCTTTGTAACTGAGATGGGTCTCCTGAAAGAATCATATGATTGGATCTTGTCTTTTTTAATCCATCCTGCTACTTTGAGCCTTTTAATTGGTGATTTCAATGTATTTACATTTAGGGTGATCATTGATACATGAGGATTTCCTACAGCCACTTTATCTTTTGTTGTTGTTGTTGTTGCTTTGTCTCTATCGTTTCTTATCCCTTGTGTTTCTGTGTGCTATGTAAGTTCGTGGTATTTTATAACTCTTTTCTATATTTCTTTTTTTTATGTTATGTGTATCAGTTCTCGATTTTTGATTTTTGGTTACCATTAGGTTTATGCAAAAGAAGAATAAGTTTTATACATACAATAGTCCTTTTTATTCTGAGTGCTTCCTATCTCCATTCATCTGTGCAAATTCAGTCCTTTTCTCTCTCCCTTTTTAGGCTTTTTTTGGTCACAAGTTATCTCTTTTTATGTTGTGCATTCATTTCTAAATTGTCTTCTTTTTTGAAATGCTTTTACCCTTTTAAGCTTTATGGTATATCTAAGTTTTTAATATCTTGTTCTGAACAGGAACTCCAATTTCTACTTTTGTCTGTCTGTTTTCCATCTTACAGTTTTTTTATCTTTTTGTTTTTGTGTTTCATGTGGAAGACCTCTTATTAACATTTCTTGTAATGCATATCTTCTTGTGGTGAATTCTCTGAGCTTTTGTTTCTTTGGAAAAGCCCTTACTTCCCCTTCGTATCTAAAGGATAACTTTGCTGGTTATATTATCCTTGGCTAGTGATTTTTCTCTTTAAACACATTGAATATTTTATTCCACTCTCTCCTAACTTGCTGAGTTTCTGCTGGAAAATCCAATGGTCAACTACTGAACTTTTCTTTATAGGTTACCTTGGCTGATTTCCTATAGATTTCTTTGGCCGACTTGAGAATTCTACTTTCTGTCATTAACTTTTGAGAACATTAACATAATATGTCTTGGAGAAGGTCATTTAACATTGAGAGAATTATGTATTTGTTAACTTCCTGAATACGAGAGTCTGTATCTTTCTATAGCTTTGGAAATTTCTTGGTGATTATTTATTTGATGAGAACTTCCCAAACCTAGGAAAAGAGATGACTTTCTCTTCTCTTCCCCCTCTCTTCTCCTTCTGGCACACCCATTATTCTTTACTGCTCTTTCTAGTGTAGTCAAATGTACTCATAGAACTCTTTCTTTCTTTATTTTTTTACTCTCAATCATCTCTCATCTAGCACTTGAGTTGTTTCTAAGTTCCTATATCCAATATCATTAATTTTGCTTTCTATCTCTTTCCTAAGTTCTCTAACTCATTGTTCATCTCATTTATTTAGTTCTTCAGCTCCAGAATTTCTGTTTGGTTCTTTTTTATAGTTTCAATCTCTTTGGTTAAAATACTCCTTTTCTTATTGATTTTATTACCGAGCTCATTGAACTGCCATTCTGAGCTCTCTGGTATCTCATTGAGTTTTTCAGAACTGCAATCTTGAATTCTCTGTTATTTCAATCACAGTCTTCCATGCCTTTGAGTTTATTTTATGGAGATTTTTAAATTTTATTTTTGAACTACCTTGTTACTTTAGTTATTTATGGTATATGATATATCATTTATCTGCCAGAGCATTGAGTGTTTGAGTGATTGGAATCTTTTTTTAAGTACGTGTTTCTTTTAATTATTTAGAGGGTTGAATGAGTAGAGGTCTTTCTTTTGTTTTCCAGTAGACTGTGCTATATATAGCATAAGTTTTTTGTTGTTTTTTTTCTGTTATGTGCAGCTCTAAGATTTCTAGGAACTCAGCAAGACTGTTGCCCTAGCTGTGGAAATGCTCCATATTCCCCAAGGAGCTGTGTGTCCACTTTATGGACAGATTACTTCAGTCTCGGGGCACCACACATGGTGAGATACAGCGATTAATGGGGCTTTGGGCCTGAGAGTTAGGGCTGCCGACCTGCAAAGAGAAGCCACTGATACCATCACACTGGCTGAGGTGTTCCATCTGTCTCTACCAGGTTCCATGGCAATGAGTAGGATAAGGGGGGGTGGAGGAAGTGTTCCTGCATCTACAACTGTATTTTTTTCCCACTGTGTCTAACCATAGTAAGTATAAGCCACTTAGGATGGAATGTTACTTTTGGCCCTTTGCAATCCACCAAGTGAGGGTTGTAATGTGGACTGCGCTGCAGGAAGGCTGGAGGACAGATTCCTACATCTTCAACTTTGTTTCACGGTGATGCTAGTTACTTCAGCTCCATTACCCTTTGCATTCTTCTCTCCCCCTGCCCCTGGACTCAGCCTCAATGCGTACCAGACACTGAGGCTGTACAGATGCCTCTGCCCCTCCAGTCTTCCCAGTAGAAGTTTCACCCAGACCCTCCCACTGCTGCCATACTCACTAGGGCCATAGCAAGTGCTGGACTGTGTCTATCCTTCCTCCATACTGCCTCCCCAGATTGACCCCGTACACTCACCTCCGGATGTCTCAATGGGCAGATCTCTCAGAGTTGCTTGTGTGATAAACAGAGAATCCTGTATTGAATTGTAGTTGTCCAACTTATTGTAACTTTAAATGGAGGGACCAGGAGGTCTCACACTGCCATGATGCTTACCTCACTCTATATGCTATTTTAATAAAGCATGACCAAGCAAATATTTGCTTTTGTTGCTATTTTGTTGTTATGTTTATAATATCATGGATGCAATAAAAATAAATCCTAATTCTACTTGTGGTTTAAACAATAATCTTTAAAGCCGCCCTTCCCACACTCATTCTGATCTTCTCTTGTTTAGTAAAGACATGAATAATGTCACACTGTAGAGGTAAGTATCTCAATGCTAGAAAAGATAGTATCTTACAAAGTTTTTCCACCAAAACCATATGGACCACAAAGTGCATCTGTTTTATGTTTAGAAATTAAGATATTTATTTTATATAAAATAAATTGCTTTATACTATATATTGTAATAGAATTGTTTCAGTCCAAAAGCAATTTAAGTCAGCAATATATTGTATTAAAGATTTATGATTCCATTAAATGGTAATGTTATAGTTAATCCCTAACAATAAAATACTTCATAAAAGTTCAGTGTTAAACACAATGTAGAATATAAAGTCAGGCTTCCCCAAATATTTACTGGGCATATGATTCTACTGAAAATATTGACAAACTTGAATTTTAATACTATATCAGACTGGTTTTATATCTGTTTATGAAATTACAATTTCTCTGCATACTACATAGATAATTGAACATCCTTTGAAAGTATCGTGATGTTTCACTTCTTTTTAATGTATTTTAATTCTTAAAAAGACAACAGGTTTTAGGTAAAGATGATTCAGCATACTTATGTTGCAATATCCTTTTTTAGCATCAAATTTAAAATATTAAAATTGCAAATATAGATAAATAAAAAGGCCTATCAGACTGAAGAAATTAAAATGGACAAATGCATGCAGTATTGAAACCATGGGCTCTTGATCCATATGTATACAGAAATAACCAAGGTTTTAGCCTGGCATATTAAGAGATAATGTATGCACCATGCAAGATAGTTACAAGAGTCAGGCTTACTCCCTGAATATAAGCATTGCCTGGTGAGGTCTCTACTCTAGCAAATGAAGCTAGCATTACTAATGAAGAACCACCTCTTCAATAGGATTGCCATATTAACAAATAGAAATGCCAAACATAATGGAGCACACCTGTAGTAAAATATTATGCAGATCATCTTAAATTCAAATTTAACTGGGCAACCTGCTTTTATCTGGCGATTGTATTCCTGAAGTTATAATTTAAAGAAAATGTATAATTTCAGAATTGAAAAAGATAATAGTAA
The DNA here is from genome assembly GCA_004026545.1 of Mormoops blainvillei. Taxonomy (NCBI): domain Eukaryota; kingdom Metazoa; phylum Chordata; class Mammalia; order Chiroptera; family Mormoopidae; genus Mormoops; species Mormoops blainvillei. The sequence continues at coordinate 39,653 of PVJD01010720.1, forward strand.
CTCTAGAGTGATATTGGACAGTCAAATTTAAACACAGAGACAAAACCTCAATATTTTATTAATTTTATTAGGCTACAAAAATTTTCATTATAAGCCTTGAGTCTCAAGAACCAGTTGACCAGGGAATAGGCAATAGTTAACTGCTGATGAATGAAAAATTAAAACAAAGATAAGAAATATGAATATAGTAAAATACGAAGCTCCTTTCCCAAATGATTGAACATACAAAAGTCCAAAATGTAAAAGAAAATTTAATACCAACAAAGTAAAACAAGTTAACAAAGAGTGAGCAAATTAAATCTAGATGAAAATGATTTTATAAAATGGTCTAATGAAGAAATGAAATTCAGAATTTTTGTGATGCTAAAATATTTGTTTGAAAAAATAAATTTTATATAAAAAGCCATAATAAAATAAAGAAATGAAATAAGAGTTTACAACTATGGGAAAAAAGAATAGAAAATTTTGGAAATAAAGTGCACATACATATGTAAAATAGAAGCATAATAGATAGTATAAGCTAGATAAGATACTAGTGAGGACAATCTTAACAACTACTCTGGTGCTACCGACTAATTTGCCACTAATGAAACCAAAAGTTAAGATGTTTGTATTGGCATAATGTTAAAAATATCAATGGTATTACATGTAGAGACTCTGAAATAGACATTTATGTTACAGAAGAAGAAAATAAAGGAATGTCAGACTGACAGTACTTAAAAATATAATCAATGCAAATTTGATAACTGAAGGAAAAAAAGTTCTGCTTTTATATCACACTTATGCTAAAGAGGATAAATAAAATATATATGTACCTATGTCCACCATATAAAATACTTTCAAAAAACACAATCAAAATGTTTGTGTTTGTTTTACTTTGAGTTATCAGAGGAAAAAGACAGATCATTGGAAGAGGATATAAAATTAGCTTTTCAATAAATGGAAATATCAAATTTTTTTATCCAGCTTCAAAGAACATCTGAAGACATGCTAAAGAAAAATAACTAACAGTCTGGAATATTAACTCTATTTCAGAACTGAGGGTAAAATGAAGTCCTTAATTTTATCTAAGCAATGACCGAGGTTGCTGTCTAACAATGATTGATAAATATATTACAAAACTAATATATAATTCTAGTTTACAAGAATAAAGGATGGAAATAATGAATAGATTAATATATATTAATTATTACAGTTAGATATGGAATTCAAGAGTAGAACTATAATTTTAAAAATTGCAAGGAGCATTTGACTTTCTCATTGCCTTTTCAGAAATCTCTGAAAATCAACAAGGATAAATAATATGAAATGCAATTGTATTTGCAACAATAATAGCAAATGTATGTACCCTGTCGCTATGTAATCTGAAGAAAGTCTGTTTAAATGGAGGCAAGTTTAGATAATGTTTTGGAAAGATATCAATAGAAGACAACTATGACTGTAAGTTCCATAGTAAGGATAAGGCAAATTCTCCAAATTAAGTGATGCAGCTTGAGAATCAAACCCAAAATTGGCTAGTGGTAGAAACTTCCTCTTTTTAACTTTATTTGGCTTATAGAAGAAGCAGGAAGGTGTCTATGTGAGAGCCATGCCATAAGGAAGCCATTTGAAGAAAGTAGATTTCTAAGAGAAATAGGTTGGTGGAGAAGGGCCATGTTGCACTGTGAATAGCTTATAAGCAGCTGATTGTTGTCTGGGTGAAATACAGACTAAGATACTATACTCAAATAGACACTCTTGTTTCATAAGTAAAATACTTGCTATACTATAACATGACAATGGTCTTCTGGATATAAACTGGTTCAGGAAGTAATTATATCATTCAAGTACAAGAAAATACAAAATATTAAGCATGGAGTTTATAAGATATAAGGAGAAAAAAGGGAGAAAAATAGTTAAACTTTAAACTCATCAGAAAAATATTGAATACTGCAAAAAATGTAAACATTGTGACTTCAAATTTTGCCATTACATTTAATATAGATGATAAATCAGTAACTAATTTCAGTTCTGTGAAATTATAGATAAAACAGGCATACAAGAAAACCCCTCATCTCTGTAGGAGGGGATTAGTGGGTAGAGGGATTAAGCAAAAAAAGGACTCATGACCATCGACAACAGTGTAGTGACTGTGAGAGAGAGGCAGTGTGTGGAGGTGGAAGAGGGTATATGGGGGACAAATGGTAATGGAAAAAATGCAATAAAAATAAATAAATAAATAAAAGTAAAATGTAAAAAGCCAGGGGCAGGTATTAAACTAAAGGAATAAACTATATATGGCTGATCCCTGAGAAGAATCAAATAAGAAATATCTAACTACTATTAAACTAAAGGAATAAACTATATATGACTGATCCCTGAGAAGTATCAAATAAGAAATATCTAACTACCTTAGAGGAAAAAAGAAAATTATGTTGAGGTAGCATAAAGGATGCAATACAAAACATGAAAAAGTGAGAAAAAATTATAAAATAAAAAAGAAGTGTAAAAAGAGATAAAACTATGAAATTCAAGAAAATATTAATAAAAATATTTAATAACCAATTGAAAGGGTGTACTAAGTCTTAGGAAAAAATCAACAGTAGTCAACTTCAAAATGTCTTAATGAATCTAATTAATGTGAAAATTTATAGAAAAATCTGTTGGCAGTGAAGCAAAATATTAATATACCTATAAATATAAGACAATAGGCTGGCCTAAGATTCTCCTACATCAGGATTAAACTCTGAAAAGGAATGTAGTAATGCCCGCAAAGCCCTGAAATAAAAAAAGTAAAAACCAATAATTTTATGAGCCTACAAACTATCATTTAAATATATAACTTCTGTCCAGAATAAGTCCAACCATTGTTAATATAAAGAGAATGGTTTGTACGATATCGATGTAATATGGTAGCCAAGGAGAGTGGACTGGAATGTGCATGTATGAACAATGATGGCTTCACTGTACTAGTCAGTAGGGGTGGTTAGATGCCGTTGAGTGAGCATGTGTACTGTGTGGTTGCCACATTCAAAATGACTGAGCAAGGACAGCAACAAGTCTGCATCAGATTTTGCATTAAGCTTGGACATTCCTCCACAGAAAATATTTGGATGAATCAGAAGACCGCAGATGATTCAAGCTGGTGATTGGCAGCTTCATCATGACAACACACCCATGCATACTTCATGTCTCATATAGAGTTTTCGGCAAAACATCAAATCTCCCAGGTGACACGGCCCCCTTACAACCCAAATTTGGCACACTGAGACTTCTGGCTTTTCCCAAAACGATAACCACCTTTGAAAGGGAAGAGATTTCAGATGGTAGATGAGATTCAGGAAAATACAATGGGGCAGCTGATGGTTATTGGGAGAACTGTGTGAGGTCCCAAGGTGCCTACTTTGAAGGGGACTGGGGCATCATTTTCCTATATACAATGTTTCTTATGTCTTGTATCTTCTTCAATAAATGTCTCTATTTTTCATATTACTTGGCTGGATACCTTCTGGACAGATAATATGACTTCCCATGATCCACATGCTTATAAAATCTCTCTTCAGTGTAAGCATGCCTGAAACTTTCTTCTAAGCAGTAAAATATGACACATTTTAGGATTATTACTCCTGTGTTTCTTTTCAGTTATATAGGAAAAGTAAATGAAATTGGCAGATGAAATTAACCTCTGTAATCAGTTGACTGTAGATTAAACAAAGGAAGTTATATTTTGTGTGGACCTGATCAAATTTGGAGAGTCTAAAAGAAGGTTTAATGGTAAGAGAGACAATAAGAGGCTATCTTTCCCGAAGCAGGCTTTACACAGCTGCAAAGAAAGAAAATCTGCAAAGAGGATGTCAAGTCCTTTGGTTAATATTGAATCATTCTTTCCTCTTTAAATATGCATGTTTGCAATAATTCATAAATACTAAACAAAGATATGATGTGGTCAGATTAAATCCAACCAACATAGAGAACTAATAGAGTACAATTCTGAAAACAGTTTTCTACCATATTTATCTTCTAGTATAAAGCAGGTCCCTGTACATCCATTCACATTGCTCAATGTTTTCCATCTATCTTTCCTTATTTTACAAATTTTGATCAGCCTATTAAAAATGAATCACTCTAATAATTTGGGTCTTGAATAACCACATGAAATGTTTAGTTGCAAAAGAATTTCTTTACAAAAGTCTTAAGTTCATAATTTAGACTTTTATGATTAGCATCATTTTATAACAGTAATTTATGTCATTAAAAATGAGGTATGAAAAATTGAATTGGGAAAAATTAAATATTGACTAGGAGAATGTGCTGGATATTTACAGGACTGTATGTTCAAGTTTCAGATGTTTCTGAAATGTCCTGTGTAGAGAACACATGATGTCTTTGATGTTCTCAAAAGGTTCAAAGACAATAAGTGCCTGATATCAGGAAATGGGCACTTTTTGTTGACGCACTGCTGTTGCCATGTAAACATCTTCATACAGTATCTCATTAAGATTTCAAATGTTTCTGTAGCCACAGCCATTATTTGCTATCCTTCAGGGAAATGTGGAATTTAAAATTGTGTCAGAGCAGCTGTTCAAAAAGCCACTTGAGTAGTGAGGGTTATTACTGGACAGTCTCAGCATTATGATTGCATTACCGTGTGTAGGAATATAATTTTGAAAAATGAGAAATACTCTAGGCAGAGAAGAATGACTTGTCGTTTGTTTCTGAATAACTCAGTGCACCACATGTTAGGTTGGAATAGATACAAGAATCTTATAATGATTATTGAAACCTCAGTAAAAAGTCTCATTAGGGCAAACTGTAGGGTACCTGAGATTTGATATGTATTTATCAAACAACTGATAGAACCATTGTCTTTGAAAAATGAAGAGATGCGTTTCAAGGACATAAAATCTTCACACCTCATTGTTACCAGTGATATGTTTTTATCATTAATCACATCTTATTTACTTTGTTCATGTCTAGAATGAGTACAGTTCTGGTGCTAACCCTATCTTTTAGTTGTGTTACAGAATTTGTGTGTAAGTTTTTATTTTGATCATTCCAATTTTATTTTAAATTCACTAGGAAAATATAGAACATAATTGACTACTATAAATTACTATGAAAAAATATTCCTCTTAATAAAAGTAAACACTGTTTAATAAAATATTATAAATCTATAGTTATGCAATATTTATAGCAATATTATAAGTCTATACTTATTATATACAACTTCCATCAAATGGTCAAGGAATTAACTTTACTAAATGTATTAACATCATTGTACTGATAAAGACTAATTTTATATACGCTCAAGCTAATTCAGATATTCCTTCCTTTTAGAAAATTCTATAGTTTGGAATATCTAAAAGAAATATCAAGGTTTATCTACATAAAGCCAGAGAATGGCTCGTAGGATTTGAGGCCAAGACACTGCAGTTGCCACTCACAGGTCACGAAGTGTCTAGGGCCTACTGCCGGCCCCTAGCAGTTCCAAAGCCTCAGTGCTGCCAGATGAAAAAGGAATCCAGCCACTGCCAGCTCAAGTCAGCTAAGCCTTACAAGGATACGCTAAGCTTTTCCACTGCAAGAAGGAAACCTCTGCCCTTCTTCCACTTCCCAAGCCTCTTCCGAGTGCATTTCATTGGAAACACCTGAAACACGCCCAGAAACCTGGTGACAGCAGAACGCAGAAGAGGTAAGAAGTCAGTCGGAAATGAAAAAAGAATGTAATAATAGAAGGAGTAATTAATTCTTTTTAACTCTAAAGGTTTAGGGAAACCAGTTAAAACTGAGATGAATTTGTGCTCTTTCTTAAGGGTTTAAGCAAGACTTCACCAAGTGAGGCGTTTGGAAAGATAATTACGAACATAGGAGAATGAATGGTTAGGGATACAGAGATATGAAAGAGTATGACATAGTTTACTCTTAGTACGTAGTTTACTCAACATAGTTAGTTTGTGCACCTGTAGTGTAAGTTTTATGTCAGAAGAAAAGAGTGATAGTAGTCAGTGATGTTGAAATCTTCAGGAAGCTTAATGAGGAGACACCACAAGCTGCAAAGGAGTTTTAACTTTATCTCTTTGGTGACTGAGGCCTTTGGAGAGAGTGGCAGGCCAGTTTTCCACTTTACTGAGGGTGGATAGAGGTGGCAGAAACTGGTATATAAAGAAGTAAAAAGAAATCCAATGATGTGTTTACAAACACTCCCTTATGTTTGCATAATTGATGACAATTTCTGCATACACACAAAGAAGAGCTCTGTGTATCAGTTAATTCACTTGACTATTTTTAGCTTAGAACCTATCTGTTGTTATCTTCTGGGGATCTAGGGACAAATCAGACAGACTCTAATGATTAGGCATTAAGCCTGAAACTTGGATAAGTTTGAAATGACCTAAGCTAAAATATCAAATGGTGTGGACTTTATATTTTTTAAGGGTATGTTAAAATTATAGAACATCTGGTATTCATTTTTATGTTAAAATTATAATATTTATTTAAAAAAGTACCATGACCCTCAGATTATTAAAATGATAATCGGATTAAAGAATTTATAAGGCAATAAAATGAAAACTATTAATTTATTTGCATACAACCTCAAATCATCCATTGCTAATGGGAGGTTAAGATGATGAAATAAATAATGTTCAGATAAAAATTGCTCCAGTCCAATAACTAGTGGATGCTGCCCCCACCCCAAGCAAGGTGTCATAACTAGCTCCAGAGCTCTCCGTAGGATCAGTTGAGGTACTTTTCACAACTACATGTCATTTAAAAAAAATAAATCTTTATTGTATTTATTTCCTTTACCATGTAGTCCCTTTATACTCCATTCCCCCCAGCAATCACCACACTGTTGTCCATGTCCATGAGTCCTTTTTCCTTTCTACTCAATCCCTTCACTCCCTCAACTTCCCCTCCCACCAGCTATCATCCTGCTCCCCACCTAGAAATATGTCCCCATTTTACTTGTTCATTCAGTTTGTTCATTAGATTCCACATATGAGTGAAATCATATGGTATTTGTCACGACTACTTTTTAATTCAAATTTTTTCTCTCTCAAATCTCAAGACATTCCCTGATAAATTTCCTACATACAAATCTCCCTCTTGCTCTAGGAAATCTCACCAATGTCTTAAAAACATACAAACAGGCACAGATATATAGATATACCCACTTCTTACACACACAAACATACATACACGTGTGCCTAAGTTTTGTTGCTTGCTTCTTCCCTATGATTATTTTTATTTATGCTGAGGATGTGTTTGGAAATGAAGAATAATGTTCTTTAATCTAATGCCTTTCTATGGCATATGACATGTCTTCATGATTAAATACCCTCCGATTAGCACAGTGTCTGGAAAATTGTGAGCATACAACGAGCACTGCTGTTGAACAATAGGTTGAATGAAGAAATTAAATATGAATTAAGTCATTCTTTCTGTTCTCTGCCTTTCAAAAACATTTTTTTTTAAATTTGGAGCACACTGTGCTGTCCAATATAGTAGCCACAAGCCAAATGTGGCTATAGAGATTTAAGTTTATATTAGTTAAACCATTAAATTTTGCATCAATAGCCAAATTTTAAATGCACAAAAGTCACTTGAGGCTAATTGCTACCATATTGGATTCACAGATTATAGAACATCCCTCCATTGCAGAAAACGCTGTTGGAAGTCACTTATTTAGAGATCAAATGACCGGGGGATGCTGTCTTTGGGAAATCATTTGTCTTTAATGGAATTTTGCAGTATTTGAGTGGCTCTGAAGATATTGGGATCTCTAGAAAAGATGTTCAACATCTTTTGATGGTGTTAAAAATGTGTTAAGTGCCTAAATTTACAATCATTTTAAAAAATGCAACAGAAAATCCTAAAAATAATAAATATAAATTAGCTCGCACTTATAAAAGACATAAATTTTGGAGTAAGTAGTCTTTGTTCAAAAATAATTCTTCAAAATTAAATAAAAACTGTACAAAATACTGCACATCACTCGAATGCTCCCGTGACACTTCTAGCAAATTCTCATTACTAGGTATAACAGCACAACTGTGACGTGTTTAATGCCACCACCACAGTCCAGGTCCATTGCAAGAAATGCTCCCAAACTGGAATAATCTTCCAACCACACATGAGGCCAGTAGCACTTCAGTATTGTGTGTTTTCAGAAGATATCTGTAACTGAATACCCTGGGTGCAGGCAAATTCTGTGTTACAGAGTGGTATATTATGTACATATACATATATACACCCAAATATTATGCATATATGTTATAGATATTAGAAATATAATGGATGTATCTATGTGCATATGTAAGTGTACATGTATATAATACATATATGTATGCATTTTATGTATATATACATATACATATATATACATATACATACATATATATACATATATATACATATACATACATATATATATATATAATCATGGGCAACAAGAAACTTAGGGCTTGGGCATAGAGGTAGACATATTAATAGAGTATTCATTAAGCAAAATATTCAGGTACAGGCATGTATATGGAAGCAAATGTCTCACAGCACAAAAATATTCACCAAAGTATTGGACACTCAACAGTTGTCTCATGCAACCCTCACCATTGCACACAAAGGTGCCTCCGTACCAATTAATTTTACATCCCAACAATCTGCATCAAGTCAATGGCTTTGTTTTTCACCTATTTCTTAACCACTTCCTTTGTTTTGAATTTGCTCATGTAAGATAATGCAATACAAATTAATTTCAAAATGAGACTGCAAATATTTGATATTTTGTGAAACTGCAAAATAGCTACTGGTTTGAGAACATCTGCAAAGCCCTTTGTAAATGGAAATCTGTCAAAGACATCAGTTTATATAAAAATAAACAGCCTTTAAGACTACATTAGCCAATTAACTAATTTGATCATGAAATAAGTGCTTAAGTTAAATACTATGCCAGTTTCCATTATCTCCCAAACATTCTAGTTTCTGGGAATAAAGCTGGAACAAAACAAATAAAAATCTCTGTTGTTGCTAGATCTGATAGTCAGTTGGGAGAGGAAGATTCTCTGCCACTTGACAGAGACAGAGACAGAGACATCCCCGTGCAAGGTAGGGGCTTGGGAGAGTAGCTATTAGGAAGTTGACATGATGTGCCTATAGAAAATAACCTTTGAAAAGCTGATAAATTCATTTTATATGTCAGAAAAATAATTTACTCAATGATTATGCTACAAAAATCCAACATTAAGTGAAGAACGGCCTATATTTACTATCAAAACACTTTATGAAGAAAATTTGGGAAATAAAATGGTGAAGACTAAAACAATGGGTTTCACATATAAATTGTTACACAAATTAAAATACAGTTTAATTTTCATAATTTTAAAATACAAGTTAAATCATTCTCATTTTAAATTTACATTTTCAATTTAATTGTATTCTAAAGACCAATATCTTGAATATGTATTCAAAACTAAATTATATGTTCACTTTAAAGTTGATACATTTTAGTTGGCCTATTCTTGTAACAGTTATTAAAAAAATACAGTCATTTTACATTGTTCAGCTATTGTGCACACATCTCTTACATAAATAAAATATGGATATTGTTATAGACAAATTTATGTATTACTCTTCTTGTGGTTCTTAGATCTCGTTGGGGGCTTTAAAACATATCAAGCAATTCATTCTTTACTGTTTAGTCTGCTCATTCTAGCCTTAAAGACACGTCTATATCAGCCATTATTGAAACTTGTCCATACTCTTTCCTTTCTACTAGCCCTTATTTTGCCGAATTACTTCTATTTTATCTCATTTGACCTTCTTTTTTGTTCTCTCTCTACCAGTTTCCACATTTGCAAAGTGGAAATTGGTAGATGCCTGAATGACAAATAGCTGAATGCTACATGAATGTTAACTAGTTGCTGGATTAATAATCTCATATACATGCATACATACATGTCCATACATGTATAAGTATATATGCGTATATATGTATAAATACCCATGTGTGTGAAAAGAAAGTATATAATGTAATCTTCTATTTTTAGACTCAATGCCAGTTATCAGTAATTTTTTTAATGAAATAGTGAATTTGCAAAAAATTATATCTGTCAATAGTTTCCCAAACTGAGCATAGTTTAACATATTTTAAGAACACATAAGAGCACAAAATAAAGGAGACAAATGGAATAAGATAAAAAAGATACAACTTAAGAGAGTCAATTTTTGACAAAATGTACATTTTATTTTCATCTCATATGTTAATCATCTGATCTTTTTATCCTGATTTCTTGAAGAATGGAGCTAGGGTAGGATGAAAGAATATACCATAGTTCATTCAATCCAGTGATGATTTTCTGTTTTTGATCACATATTTCACTGTTCTTTTTTGGGGCAGAAAAAGAATCCTCTTGTAGCATCCTCGCTCCAAGGATGGTCACAGACAATGGGGTAGGGATTGACTGTGGGGGCTGGGGGAGGGGTGGGTGGGCAAGCAGGGGAGAGCAATAGGGAAAAAGGTGGGATCATTGTAACTGAACAACAATACATTTTTTAATTAAAAATATATTCTTAATCTACAATACACAATTGTAATATTTTTTACATGATTCAAAAAGGATCAGTTATGTATATATATATATATATCTTCTGATAAATACATATTTGTATATATATTATGTGATTCAAGAAATATTGTGTGGTCTTGATTTTAAAAAATGACAAATTGACATCAGGGCTGGAAACAATTAGGAAGTTTGGGAAAGGCTATATAAATACTCTAATGCAGGAAGAAAATTAGAACTGGTAAAAAACTTGAGAATAGGAAGCAGCATGGTGAGAAATATTTGGACATTGTTACACTAACAGCTAGGGTAAACCACTTGTACTAGTCAGGGTTCTCTATGCACAAGAGGTCCTTGCACAGTGGCTGAGGGTTTTGTTTTGTTTTTTCCTGAGTAAATTCCCTTTGGTTGTGGCCATCCTTTCCTAACAATCACTGGGCTTTTCACTCAGTCCAATTCTCTGACCAGTCCCAGGTCTATCTGGATCTTGGTCCGCCATTGCCCCTCTCTTCTCCCATCTCTTGGTGTCACCAGGCTCTCCAATTTCTCTGGTACAGTCCCAGCTGCAGAACACCATTTGCTGTGTATCTCCCACTACCTCTTTTCCCCCCTCAGTGACTTTCAGCGACCAGGTCTCTACTGGCACAAGTCTGTGGCCTCCCTGCTCTGGGACGGGAGGGAGCGGACAAGTTACAGTCACTGAGCCGGCTCTCCTCCAAAGCTCCTGCAGCAGCCACGGTCCCTCACGCAGGGCCTGGGGGCCACTGCAGATGCACAGGACGCAGGGACCTTCCCATCGGCCTGCGAAACCTGCTTACCTTCTATTTTCAAATGTCCTCTGCCATCTTTGGCATCCAAATTTCAAATAAGCTGGGATTTTGTTGGCTGTTCACTCAGCTCTTCAGGAGATTGAAGGAGGAGGTGTCCCAGCTGGGTGAATGAGCAAGAGGTTCAGCTCTCACCTATTTTGCCACCATCTTCCAAAATCTCACATTCAGCTGTTGAGAGATACATATTTATTGCCATTTGATTGTTCATAGTTTTGATCTGCCTCTTTTTCTTAAATAAGTCCCTTTAACATTTCATATAATAATGGCTTGGTGATGATGAACTCCTTTAGTTTTCTCTTCTGCTCCTTATATGCCCTTTGATTTTAAGTGATAGTTTTGCTGGGTAGAGCAACCTTGGCTGTAGTACTTTTCATGACTTTGAATACTTTTTGCCAATCCCTACTAG
>PVJD01010721.1:0-51434 GCA_004026545.1 Mormoops blainvillei
AAATGTTTCTGTCTTTTTTAGGTAGGCCCTTATTGCTATGAACTTCCCTTTCGGACTGCCTTTGCTGTGTCCCATCGGTTTTGGACTGTTGTGTGTTCATTTTCATTTGTTTCCAGAAACTTTTTGATTTCTTCCTTGATATCATTATTGGCCCATTCGTTGTTTAATAGCATGCTATTCAGTCTCCATGAGTTTGAATGTTTTTGTGTATTTTCCTTGTGGCTGGCTGAGTTTTAAGCCCTTGTGGTCTGAGAAAATGCCTGCTATGATTTGAAATTTCTTGAATTTGTTGAGGCTTGTTTTGTGTCCTATCATGTGGTCTATCTTTGAGAATGTTCCATGTGCATATGAAAAGAATGTGTATTTTGCTTCTTTGGGATGAAAGGCTGTGTGGGGGGGGGGTCTACTGTCTGCGGTTGTCTCCTTCAGTTGTTAATCTAGTCACCCTGGGCTAAGCAGTCAGGCTTAAGCACCGCAGGGTGGAGCGGAATCCCTCCTGGGGGTGGGGCTAATGTTTCCCCTCAGGCTGCCGCTGCTCAGGGGCTCAGGGGCGTGGTCTGCGTGAGCAAGATGGCTGCTGCCGCGTGGGGGATGACTCTGCACCAGGATCCTGGCGGCTACTTTCTCAGTTCTCTCCCCAAAGTCTCTCCTCCGGCGTCTCCAGCCCACTCTGCCCATGCCTTTGCCAGAGCCCAGGGTAAGGGGCTGCAGATGAAAGTTTATGCGTTGGCCCTGTAAACGGCTCTTTCAGCCTCCAGCTGCCCATCTCTGGCAGAGAGCAGCCCTGTGGCTTTCTGCAACTGGCTGTTATCCATGTGTTTTTTGGGCTCTGGTGCTATAGGTTGGGGGTCCCCGCTTATGGTTTAGACCCCACTCTTCTCAGGGGGATCCAACTGGCCGCTTCAATATCCCTCTGGCGCTGCCACCTGAAGATGCCCAGCCAGCACTTTCACGTCTCCGCCGCTCTCCTTACCAGTCAGGTTGTGCTGAAGCTGCTTCTTCTGTCTGTCCGAGGTTATAAGGCTTCTCTCTCGCTACTGTTCAGTCGTTTGTTCCAGATGATTTCTCCACAATTTAGCTGTAATTCCAAATTGCTCCTGGGAGGAGGTCAGTGTGACTTCCACCCAGTCCTCTACCATCCTGCCGATCTCTCATACTTAAAACCTTTTGAAAGCTTCTCATTTCTTTCGAATAAGTCTAAAGCACTGCCATGTCCTACGAGGTACTACCTGACCCAATCCCGCACACTTAGCTAATGGTCATCTAATAGCCTGTTTCTCGCCCACCACCTCTCGGATACACTAACTTGGTTTTCTTACCTGAAATAACAGGCCCTTTTTATACCTCTTGGCTTTTGCACTTGCTATTCCCTTTACCTGTAATATTTTCCCCATCATTTTGCACTTTTGATTCATGCTCATCCGTTAGGTTTAAGCTCACATGGCATCTCTTCAGAGATGCATTTCTTGATAAGCCTATCTTTAAAAAGCCCACTCCCTCCCTTTCCCATTATTTCACACTGACTTATGCCCTTGACATCATTTATCACGAACTATAGTTATTATGCTTATTTATTCATTCCTTTCCTGCTATTTGTCCCTCTGCAACAATATAAGGACAACACAGGGCATGAGCTTTCTCTAAATTGTTTTACCACTTACTGACACAAATAGCAGGTGCTCAATCTTTGTTAAATTAGTAAATAAATGAATGAACAGATAATTATGGCTGCAGGGAATAAAGTTTCACTTTAGTGAAGTGAATACAGAATAAGACTGATGTTGAAAACTGAGAACTGGTTGAAGGTGCAGAAAGCGCTGTAACAAAAAACGGGCAGAATTTATCTCCCTCCAAAATTATGTTAAAGAGATTTGGTTTGATATTTTATTACTTTTCATCGAGCATCAATTATGCACAAGGAATTCTATTATGTTTTCTCATTTACCCTTCAACACTCTCTTATGAGTTCAAAATATTGTCCAAGGTCATATACCTAGTAAATGACAGTCCCATTGAAAGAGAAAAAAAGAATCCTGAGTTCATATCCCAGTTTTCTCCTTTTGTGATACTAAACAAGTTCAAACAGACTAAGACTCCACTTCCTATTGTACTGCAAAAGTTTTTTCTTAAATTACTGATTACATTCTCAGAAATAAAATTTGGTATAACCACTCCGGCTTCAGGAAATGATCACATTTTTTAAATGGTAGGAAAAAACAGCATTCATTTCTAAATTAGAGAGCATTACCAGGTTAATCAAGAAGCCTATGAGCGATGATGACAAAGTTAGTACATTTTTAATTCAGACAGAAAATACTCAAGCTAATACTCAAGGCACAGGAAAACTAATGTTTTATTCATTGTTACTAAGATTTGGCATAGACTCTACAAAACATCACAGTGCTCTTCATAGAATAGATGTTCAGAAATTACTGACAGATATCGACAGAAAAATTTGTTCAAGTCCTCTCTGAAATTCCTTAAAACTTGGATGAAGCAGATTTCTCAAAAATTTTGTACTAAGTGCCTGAGGACACGGCGGGCTGGGAGATTCAAGCAAGTGAACACCTTACCATCTCGCTAAAGCTATGACTAGTGGTTTCAGGAACCTACTGCATAATTACAATTTTAATGGCAGTTCTTTAAAATGAGATATGAAAATGAGAAAGGGATTCAGTTAAGAAACAGAGGAAAAATTAGGCATGATAAACAGTTATAAACAATTAATACTGTCACTTACATAACTATTTTGTGTGTATGGGTCTTCTTAGAAAAGCAATCCCATTTGTAACTTTAAAACTCCTCTCTCTTTCCCAAGGCTGAACAATAGTTAAAACTAATGTGCTAAATATTATAATAGCTAAGTTTCTTGACACAGTTTCCGGTTCTTCTTGATTCTGAAATTTCAGCTTTTCTCAAATATCCTTCCTTCAGGTTCAATGCTGCTAACACGGGCCTGGCTCTCCTAGTGACTAGAGGCCCCACAGCTTGGTAGAGCTCGCTCCATTACCCTAACCTGAAAATCCTGCCTAGTTATCCACAACTTAGACTCTATTTAGGCTCTGGCCTGAGACCCAGCAAACGGGCCCCATTTCAAACTCTTACGACGATGGGCAGCCTATTTCTCGCCCTCTGAGGAAACAGGTCAGACTGATGTTCTTGGCTCTGAGAGTTAATCTTTTAGCTCTCCCTGATTTTTTCTTTCATTAGTCTGGATTTAATCCTTCACTTTTAAACATTTTTATCACCAAAGAAATGCATACTTATTGTAGTGGAAAATTAAAATATTACAAAGTATATAAACTGAATAAAGAAAATACCTGGCATCTCTACAACACCCCAGTTCTATTATCTAGAGATATTCCTTCTTAGAAAAAGCTATGCTATCTGTCTACATCCATCCATCCACGGATCCATCCATTCATCCATTTGTCCATTTAGCCATCCATTTATCTATGCATCTGCCTGTCTATATAATGAGATCAAGCTACACACACAATACCTAGATATCTACATTCCTACGTACCTTCGTAGGATATACCCAGGTAGTACAGATTCAAAGTCCTGTTCTAGAACTCATTGGCTCTATATAATTTCGAATGAGAAACTTAATTTCTTCACATCTTCATCTATAAAATGGGACTAAGGCTTTTGAAAGAATTAGAGTAAATGTAAGTACTTAGAAAAATGCCTATTGAAAAGTGGGCCTGCAGCAAAATTCAGCTTAAATTGTACATGTACACTGATACATACAATTTAGGCTTTAACAACTAACTTTAATAATGTATGCAATCATTCACTGATTCACTTACTCTGCAACTGTTTACTGTGCACCTACCAAAAGTCAAGGATTAGGTTAGGTACAGCTGTTATAACAGTGAGCAGAAGTTAAACACAAGCAAACCTGGAGTCTGACTGCATGGAGACTGTGGTATAATGGTACAGATACACCTGCACAGCATTCTAGAATCTGGAATAATACAGATATACCTGCACAGCATTCTAGAATCTGGAATAATACTGGAACTACCATAAACAATGCTGCAATGAGCATCCTTATGTGTTTCAGGTTTATATGAGTATTCCTGGAGCTCTGATTCCTAAATGTGAAGTCTCAATTCCATGCTTTAAAAGATAACTCAAATTTTCCTATCTCAAACTTTCCAAGTTGTTCTTCCACCAAGGGAAATACAGGCCTCTTTCCATGGACCCTCCTCATCATGGGATATGGTACTTTGTATCTCATTAATATTAGCAGTGACACATGCTGTGACAGTATGTTATAATTTCTTTTTTTTTTAAAGATTTTATTTATGTATTTTTAGAGAGAGGGGAAAGGAGGGAGAAAGGGAGAGAAACATCAATGTGTGGTTGCCTCTCACACGCCCCATACCGGGGACCTGGCCCACAACACAGGCATGACTGGGAATCCAACCAGTGACCCTTTGGTTCACAGGCCGGCACTGAATCCACTGAGCGACACCAGCCAGGGCTATGTTATAATTTGTAAAGCAGGTTGCCATTTAAAAATAATGTCTTGACTATTACCATGCACTAACATTTATACTGATTTTAGAATTATGGTGACAACCACATATCTCTTCACTTTTGTATGTTTTATTTTTAGTGTGTTCACCCCACACATCTCCGCCCTTCACTACCTGCACCCCAGGTGCCTGACCCTTTCACACTGCCTCTCCTAGGACCGTCTGCTGGCTGGATTTCAGCTGCAACACGCCAATGGAAAGGATGAGCTGGAGATGCAAAGCTAGGGAAAGAGTCGGCTCGGGAAATTTTTCCTCCACAATTTATCTGTTCCAGAGCTGCATCTCATAGTACCTGGTTCCTTCCAACAACTACATTTCCCCAATATGTGGTTCTTCCTCCAGTACTGCAGCTCTCACTGGACTCCATTAACCTCCATTCCTTCTATTTACCCCTTTTCGCCTTAAGCCCCAGGGGTAGTAAGTGCTTCTAACTGTTGCTCCTCTCTGAGTGACTCCCTGTCACCTCTTTGTTAATGTGTTATACCTGTGTAAACAATTCTCTTCGGCTATCTGAGGTGAATTCCATTTCCTGTTGGGACGCTGGTACGCCTTCCAAAATGATAGATAGATGATAGAGAGACAGACAGAGAGATTTATGTGCACACATAACAGCACATAACTATATCTTGATTAAAATTATTTTGAATGTATAGGTTAACTTAACAGAAAACTGATTTTCTTCATATATGTCCTTCTTTTCCCCCATGGTTTTATTTGTGTACTTATTAATTGAAATTTAAACTTTCTCCAAACAATCCTTACACTTTCCTGTGTAATTTACTCAAGAAATCTATAAGCTGTGTATATGTTCTGAATAGGATTTTTAAATTTCTTTACATTTGCTAATTGTAAATGGGCTTTTAAATAAGGAGAAAATCATATTGCTTTCAAATGATACTTAAGTTCATTGTTTCTAAAAAATATACCTCATTATTTCTTTTTTATTGTCATATAACATTTTCTAGGCTTTCTAGAACAATAATGAACAATAACACCAATGAGGAGTAACCCTGAATTGCTTATCATTTTACTACCAATTCTTCTAGCTTATCAAGATAAGGAAGTTTCCTACTGTTCCTGTATTTGCAAATACTTTCTCAGGACTTGGTAATAAATTTTCATAAATGCCACTGAATATATTATTTCTTTTTTTAATGGGAGGATTGACTAGTTACGTTTGCCTGACCTTCTACTAGAAAAGGGGGAATAAAAATTAAATCATATTGTTTACTGTTTCCCACTTTGTTTTTAATTTCATTATTAATGTTATTTCACAGAAACTTACCAAGGGAAAGCTCTGAATTTCATTCCTTTAAAAGCTTTGCCTTGATTCCCTTGAACACTTATGGCAAATATGGATAAAATTTCACTTTTAGCATAGAATTTCTCAAGCTAAAAAAGAAATGTTTTTATTCTAGTTTAGACTGAAGTGTAAATGGTTAATAACTTTCCATGTTTAAAGTGTTTCATTTAAACAAAATTAATCTTTAAGTGATGCATCTTTAGATGGGGAAAGAGGCTATATCCTTGACAGAATAATAATTTGATTCATTTACTTGCATAAATAGTCGATTGGAGAAGGTAGAAGGGAAGCTAATTTATAATCTCTAACTAGAACTGGACATAGCAGGAAATAAGGTGAACCCCCGGGCTTCCTCTGTCATGATTACTGTAGCAATGGCCCTGAAATTATATCCACCCTCATTATCTCTGTTGGCATTCGCATATGCCTATTAATGAAAAAGAATTAAATTAAAATAGATTGGGTACCTATGAACAAGGAAAATAGCTTGAAATAAAAAATGCTGCGACAATTCAGATAATCTTGATAGAGCTAAGCTTCTAGAGGTTTCTACGAACCAAATGCAAATTAGCCCTAAGCTGTGAGATCCTTTTTCAATTTCTCATTATAGATTTGCTACTCTCTGCGAGTGTTGTGTGATGAAGTATGATGTAGATTAAATTTTCAGTAAAAAGTCCAAACATTGCCAAGAAATCAGAGTCAAGTAACTCTATAATTCTAGGTCTCTGTACTAAGTGAATTAAAGAGAAAAGAAACCCAAGTGTTGCAAAGTTTAAATTAATTATGGTAATGTGTATTTGCCTCCAAATATTAAAGTACAATAATGGCAACGAAATTTTATTTGGGCACAAAATTAACCTTTTGGATTTTGTACAGATGCATATTATGCTTTGAGCACATCACGCATGAACTTACATTTGTGCTTTTATTTAAGCTACTTTCTCCACCAGGGTGCCCTGGTCCTATTTCTTTTCATTTATTTCACTGAATAAATGTTACCAGTCCATCAGTGTTCAGGCGCTGTGTAACAGTTTCTATGATTACCCCAAGGGGTCAGTACACAATGACATCTTCCAACCTTTCGACTCTCACAGCCAGGTGGATTCTATCATATACTACACCTTGCAAGTCAAGTTTACACACATACACATGCACGCACACAAAGGACCCGAGATTCTTCTGAAAATATTTTAAGAAAATAGTGTCTTCATTACATTGTGATTATCAAATTGATGTTTTTCTTTAAGGTAATTCATCCAGAATGGACTGGAACCCACTGAATGCTGGGCTCTGGTGCTGGCTGCTGAAGATGAATCCTCATCAGGCAGACACGGCCCCTGACCTCAGAGTGTATATGACAGAAATTAATTCTAATGTGTGAGGCCATATAGTCTAGGTTTTTCTAAATTTTATGTATTTAAATATTTTAATATTAAAGAACGGGAAATCATATATATATATATATAAAGAAAATAAAATACTCTCGTATGCTCATTTATAAGGAAAGTATTGAAACAAGAAGGTACACACGTTAGCATTACTTTGGCATTTTATGTCTGAGCAAGCAACTCAATGGTCATCACACCTATTTTATGAGGAAAATCAAACTTTACAGAGCACTGTTTCCCTACCAAGTTACTTTATTATTACTGTTTTTTCTAGCTTCTTTCTTTAAGGCTGAAGGGGAAACAATATGAACTTTTAGAATACAATGTATTTTCAATGTCCAGTACCAAGCATAACAATTCCCATTAATTAATTGTTTAAAAAAACGTGTGTTAATGGTCACAGGCAGACACCCAGCTCTTTGCTCTTCTGTCGCATAATGCAAAAAAAAAACTTGAATGAATGAATGGTTTGCATCCTCTTTTTGTTACCTGTTTCCTAGCCCATCTCTAAATCAGCAATTTCATCTATGTGGGAATGTCATTCTATTTGCATAGTTAGCCTTGATATGGATTTTTTTGTGCCGTTCTACAAACTACTTAATTGAGTCCTAAATTCAATGACTCAAAACAGGTTGAAAAGGCAAAGAGAGAAAATGGTTTTTATAATTCTCAACACTTGTGTATATAAATTATATTAAAAATTTTTTAAACTGGTAATACGAATCTGAGTTAGATTTATTTTAGTTGCCTATTAAAAGGATTAGCATATATTACCATATTTAAAATGAAAAGAATTAGACTCAACACTTGACAAGTCAAATTTAATGCATACCTTAAATAATGCGAAATTTTACTTCTTGAGGGAGTTCCTTAAAAATATTTATAACATTCAAAATTATAAATATACAATTAAGAATTGTGATTTTAAAAGAAGAGTAATAATATACTCCAAATTGAATTAGACTTTTTTTCTGTAGAAACTAAATGAGGTTAATACAGTGGGTGAAGTGAACATAATTTACAAGGCCATTAAAGCTGAAATACTTCAAGTACATTTCAGTTCAGTTCCTGTCTGTTTCATAAAGTTGATTTATGAAGAAATATGCAAGTCTAGAGTAGTTCACTAAAGTATGCTTTTTTATACGATTATTTCACACAAAATGGTTATTGACCATATGTATTTTGTCTAGGCCTTTACACAGGGGAGTTGTTAACATAATTCATTTACAATTTAGTTAACAAGAAAATGTGTTAAATTGAATTTTACTCTGAAACAATATATCAAACCAATGTGAAATATATTACATCTCATAAAATGAACAAACACTGATCAAATTATACAGCTGAACTATGTACTTCACGTATCCCAAGGCATTTAAAACATCATTTCTATTCAGTCATTAAATAAGTCTCAAGATACAAAGGATTTCCATAAGCACAAATTAATAACTTTAAGTCATATTATGAGCTTATTCCAGAGGTCTATGATGGTGAATTAAAAACAGTAACCTCTTCTTATACTTTACATCAATAATCATTCGAGTCTTTTTCTAATCACAAAAGCGTAAGTTTTAAAATATAATTTAAATAATAATACATTTTGTTATATGTTCATTATCAGCATGATCTTTAGCATCTTCAAGTAGTTGGAGAAAGCTATCAAAATCAGAATCCTGTCCTCAGGATCAGAAAGCTCTAGTAAATATCAAATAAACTTCACTGTAGTCAGTAGATCATACAACATGACATACAATGCCTTAAACAGTTGAGTGTTTGATGAAGAGCTATCACTTTCTTACGTCTATGTAACACAATAAATGAAATAAAGAATACGATCTTAATCCTTGGCTTATACTCTACACTTTCTTCTTAGCCTTTTCTGCAGCGGAAGTTAACAGGAAAGTTTCCTCTATTCCTGATGAACTCCCTAATATGCATGCTTATTCTGGGAATTCCAATATACTGGATTGGATAGTAGGGCCTGAAATACGGTTCCCACTACTGAGTGCTCGATCTATCTGCCTTCTATCAACTATCTACATAACATCTACCTACCAATAAACCACATACGCTTATAATCTCATTATATCTACAGCACTTCAAACCAAGGGTATATATATGTAAGTATCTGTATGTTGATATGTGTACCGCGAGTCCAAAAAATACTATCATATATTTAACAACAAAGTTTTCCCCTAGAATACATGTAATTCCTACAAAACATGTTATATCAATCTAAATTAATATTTTAAGATATCATGTATTTTTGTCATGTACTTTTATACAAGCTACACACTTATTACAGCTAAAGATTCTATGCGATCTGACATTTATATGAAATGAATGACACTGCTAGAAACTATCTATGACATTGAGGGGTTATCGAGTCAACCAATGAACAGAAGTCATTTTCTTTTTTGATCAGATCATTAGTTTGGTAGATAAGAAAATGTCACATTCGCAGTGCAGCTTGTGAATGTCTCCCACAACAAATTTACATACTATGTTCACATAAGTTCATAAAGTACCATATGAATCTGTACTAGCATATAGTAATTTTGTAAACACACAGGTGGGGCCCCGGCTGGTATGGCTCAGTAAACTGAGCGTCAGCCTGTGAACCAAAGGGTCACTGGTCTGATTCCCAGTCAGGGCACATGCCTGGGTTGTGGGCCAGGTCCCCAGTAGGGGGTGCACGAGAGGCAGCCACGCATTGGTGTTTCTCTCCTTCTCTTTCCCCCTCCCTTCCCCTCTCTCTAAAAATAAATAAAATATTTTTTAAAAAATAAATAAAACACACAAGTGGCATAACACCAAACATGAAAAATGATGAAAAGTGGACTTGGGTCAATGTCAAGTGATATCTAGTTAACCATCAGATGATTCACGGGGACTGCTCCTACCAAATGTATTTTGCCAATGACTTGAACTTTAAGGTATAAAAATACGGGTGTTATAATAAAAGAAGTTACTGGAAAGAACAGTTCTTATAATCTATAATATAATCTTGCTATGAATGCCTTAACTGAAATATTATTAAAACCAATAAGATAAAATTTAATAGACATTAACTTAAAGTGTGTAATTAATATTACAAAGAACAGTTATAAGGACCATCAGAGTGTCCAACCCGTGGCCCATGGGCCTCATGTGGCCCAGGGTGGCTATGAATGCAGCCCAACACAAAATCATAAACTTACTTAAGACCTTTTTTGCTCATCAGTTTTTGTTAGTGTTTGTGTATTCAGTGTGTGGTCCAAGATGGCTCTTCTTCTTCTTTTTCTAGTGTGGCCCAGAGACATCAAAAAGTTGGACACCCCTGAGTGGATTCATTAAATATATCAACGGGAATCAGGCAATTTGAATTCTACTCCTAGCCCTCAATCGTACTAGATGCAGGCGTTATGACTACCATGATGGTAAAGGGTACTAAAAGAATAAAGGTTTTCAGATATATGGGGGGTCCAAAGACCAGAATTTTGTTATCAAAAATCCTGTATTTAATCTCACATGTTTAAACTTCAGTCACCTCCAACATACTCTCCATCCGATTCAATATACCCATCGAGACGGTTTTTCCGCTGCTCAGAAGTTTTTGAATCCGTCGATTTTGATGCTTTCTAGTGCTTCTGCCGTTTTTTGTTGCCCCTTGAGGACATTTTTCATCCAGGAAAATTAAAAAAAAGAAGCCGCCCTGGGGGAGAGTGGGTGAATAGGGAGGGTGGGGCACAGGGGTCCTGCTGTTTTTGGTCAAAAACTGATGAACAGCAGGGGTGTGGGCAGTTGCTTATAAATCACCCATCACCGAATGACAAAGGCGCTGAGTCTTCAAAAGAAACTCACTGAAGCCGGACACAGCCTCTCACTACAACACCAGCTGGTACACTGATACAGATCGGATCCCAGAACACTCACCTAGCAGGAGAAGCGTGTAATACAAGGGGCCTGCCCTTCAGAAGATAATTCTGGGGTTGTGGGGTCCCCCTTGGTTTATCTTGGAGATGGTAAAGACACGATGGCCTCTTCATATAATACAAGACAATCATGCTGTCTCTAAGTATAAGTAAAATCAATGTGTGAATGTTACAGAGATACAAATTCTTTCAGAATGTAAGACAGAACTTTTAGGTAATATCACTTTTCATAATCAGACTTGACTAGTGTAAGAAAGGATCTGATTTATAAACACTTGAAATTGGCAGGGGATACGATTAGAGAATGCTCTGCTGTCATCTGCACTAGAGATGCTCTGTACCAATTGTTATGTTGATTTGCACTGTGCATGTCTCTTATTTCCAAATATATTATTTCACTTATTCACTTATTCCTCTTTTAAAAATATGTGGAAAAGGTAGAATAAGAACTATACAGAGATGAATTCGGTGAGACTTACGCAATAAAAATGGCTTCCCACCAGGTGAAAAAGGTGATTGAACTGAGAAGTACAGGCTGGTAGTTACAAAACTACCTTGTAGGGATGTAAAGTATACACAGAGGATATAATCAGTACTATCGTAATAACCATGTATGGTGCTTGGTGGGTACTGGAAATATCGGGGGAACACTCTGTAAATTATATGATTGTCTAACCGCTATGCTGTACGCCTGGAACTAATATAATTGGTATGTCAACTGTAACCGAAAAAAATTAAAAACTAAAAATTTAAAACATAGGTTCCCAAGACCACTAGCCTATCCATAGCAGAGGAGAACTACTCCCAACTCTAAATTCTGATTAATGTTCAAGCAATTAACAAGACCACTTAGAAAATTCATTACTAGAGTCCTGTTTACACCTCTGTAATCACCTTAATTAACTTTTTTCCTTTTTATGGCAGGCCTCTGCCTGCATTGATGTGATTGGTCTCTGTCAGCAAGTAATAAAATAATTGACTTTCCCATGTTACATTTTTTCAAATCAGTATTTCCTTAGGACAATACCTGCAAGCATGCCTTCTCTGACTGAGGATACATGTTACCCTTTATAACTGAAATGAAAATTGTGTTAAAATTGAAGTATTTATTGATGATTTCCCCTTGATCATTTTACAAATGTCTATTATACATATGATATGCGCACATATACACACATTAACCTTTAAAATATATTCCAATTCACTTTCGCTTGCCAAACTAGGCCTCAGTAAAAGACAGACAAATTATTAGAAAATACTACATAGAAGTATGACCAGAGTTTTGTTTTAAATAACTTTTTTGATAATGAAATCTCCATAGTTTATAAAGTGATTACTGCCTGTCAGGAAGAAATAATGAGTTTGTATTTCTCAGTTGTATGTAAATTGTATGTAAATTCTAAGGAGAGGCCTCTATCAATCATTATTTCTAGAAAACGACAGTGCTCAGTTAGGCAGGAATTGTTATTGAAGCTGATAAATGTTTACCCTTCATTGCAGACTGACAACTAGCATATGACAGACTACTTTTCTGCTTTTATATGGCTTACATTAAAACCTGTCTAGGAATATGAAAATTCAAAACTGTGATTTTAACGTAGAACTGCTTTCAACTTTCTTGTTAGGAAGCTTGCCAGACACACCAGAGGACAATTTTAAGAAGCAAATAGCTATTACATGTATAAGATAAATAAGTGAAGAAGAAACTAAAAACAAATACAAGCCACTGTTGTACACGGACAAAATATAATGTTGTTAAATGATCACACTGCAAGGTCTACATTCAAATGTCTTTTCATAAATTGAGTCCACTCAATATGTGTAGTTTGTTTGGGGCAGGTTTAACAACAGTAGTTTTCCCAAAGCTGGCTAAAGTCATTTAATCCATGACTGCTTTTTATACAGAGCTGATTTATTTGAATTTAGAGAACAGTAGACCATATAAATGTCATGTTAATATTCTAAACAGAGCTAAATTGTGTTAGCAACAAAATTCGTCTTATCATAGAGTTCACCTTGGCCTATGAGAGAATGTGCTAGTTATGGTATTAACTGACAAGCAATCCGTAAAGCAGTTATTTCTGAAAATATATAATTCACAGAAGACAGAATTTTCCTGTTCCTCATCTGCCTGTATTTTTTTTCTTTAAACCTCTCAAGTGACAACTTCCTGTTTGGACCTATTTATTCCTCTTAGCTTTCTTTCATCATTTTTTAATCTTCCTTCCCTCTCCTCAGTTCTTAAACAGAAGACCTGAGCTTGACAATAACCGCCTAAACACTTTGATAGTCTTTCTACTGTAATTTGCCGCACGGAAATCCTTTTTTGTATCCATTAATTCAAGAAATATTTATTGAATGTCTACCATTTTCCAGGGACTGAGGTAGGTGCTAGGGCACGAGTGTGAACAAAAGAGTCAATGGGCGCTTTTTTCAAGGAGTTTACATTGTAGCAAAGGCGGCACACACGTAAGCAGCTCTACTCAGTACTTTTTGGCATGTGCTACATCACAGAGGAGACTAAAAATGCCAAATATTTAGTCTTCTGGCATAAGGTCCATCATTAAAGTAGGATTTCGACTTCAGGACCATTTCATGTTAATAAATATTTCGGCTTACTCATCTATATATTTATATTTTGCCTCATTTCAAAAACTGATTGGTGGCAGTTTGGCATATTAAATAATTCCCGGCGAGCAGCAGGGTATCCTCTCATCTCTTCCCTTGAACTTCCAAAAAAGTCAATCTTTAACACCTCCAAAGTTTCATAGATTGTCTCGGCAGATCCCCTTTCTTTTAATTTCTCTAAGAAATACACTAAGTTTAACAGAGTATTGTAATTATTAAGCTGAAGAACTGTATCCTTGTATAGTTATCTCAGAGTGCTTTTCATACTAAGAATCTCAGAAAACTATGTTTTCTAGTTCCTTCTTCATTAATTGAATAATATGATATTCCCTTAAGTCTTTTATATAGCATTGGCAAGTTATTTCTGCAAGCTATTCAACATTTTTTTTTAAACATTCATCATAGTACCTACCAGTACATAGAACCTACAGGTACTGAATAATTTTCTAAAACACTGGCAACACTAAAATATTTATAGTACAGCCTCTGCTCTATATGGGCATAATCCTGAACCTATACTTAACATCTGGCTAAAAAATTATAGCTGATTTAAACTGCAGTCATCAGGTCTACTTGCTAAAATGTAAGGTGGTTTTAGCCCTTACTGGTGTGGCTCAGTGGATTGGGTGTCATCCCGCAAACCAAAGGGTCACTGGTTCGAGTCCCAGTGAGGACACAAGCCTGGGTCGTGGGCCAGATCCCCAGTTGGGTGTGTGCAAAAGACAACCGACAGATATATCACTCACACATTGATGTTTCTCCCCTTCCTTCCTCTCTCTAAAAATAAATATTTTTAA
This sequence comes from Mormoops blainvillei, assembly GCA_004026545.1. Taxonomy (NCBI): domain Eukaryota; kingdom Metazoa; phylum Chordata; class Mammalia; order Chiroptera; family Mormoopidae; genus Mormoops; species Mormoops blainvillei. Next base: position 14,578 of record PVJD01010721.1, read on the forward strand.
AAAGTAAATATATAAAATGTAAGATGGCTTTAAATAAATGCATAAATTTGTAATCCAATCCATGATAGTTAAAATATATGAGGAAAAAAAAAGAGAGTAGGGCCAAAACGTATTTTAAGGTTTCATGAAAAAGATAGAGTAGTTCAGCAGGAACCAGAATTAGAGGGCTAGAAGAAAGGCTTTCCAGGCAATAGTACAAATGTTGAACTGAATTTGGCAATTAGTCACTGTCACATTAAAAAAAACCAAAACACTTAATGATGTGTACTGATGGATGTTAACTGGACTTATTGTGGTAATCACTTTGCAATATATACAAATATCAAATTGTTATAAAGTACTCTTAAAGCTAATATGTCAATTACATCTCAATAACATAAAATAAGATTCCTGCATTTGGAAAATGGTAAGAGCCTGCCCTGTGACTGCAGCTAATGACAGAGGTAGGAGATATGCGACCAGAGGAAACAAGAGAGTCTGGAAAGACTATGAAAAATACTGATAACTACTGAGTTTGGAGTTTTGAATGTTGCTGATGGGGAGCTACTAAATATTTTTGAACAGAGAAGCCACGTGATTAAAATAGTGTTCCAGTAAAAGTTTGGAGGCATTGTGTTCAATAGAGTTGACTACGGGAGAGAGAAAAAATTTCTAGTCATGAACAGAAAAAGTATAGGAATAAGGTCTGGCAGCAGGAGAATTAGAAGTCAAAAGTTGTGATCAGAGATCTGACTGATGTAACTAAAATTTTAGGAAAATCAAACCATTAAGCAGGGGATTCAGTAAAGGCATCGAATGGAATAGTTACTGCTTAACTTGTGCCTAGAGAAGCAAAACCCTGAAGACATTTCAGGAAATTGTAATTCTACCAATTTGATTTGAGCTCAAATAAAATATGGGCGGGACTAAGAAATAAACTCGATTAAGCCAAGGTCATTGAAGGTTTTCAATGACCTGGTTAGAAGTCTGGACTTCATTTTCTAGGTATCCAATAATATCACTGACACTCACAGGAATAAAGATGAGCTTGGGTCATGGACTTTATCACAGACAATCCTGCATCTCTTAAAATCATCACTCATTTATGAGGGGAAAGCATCTATGCAGCAGTTCTAAAATAAAAGTAATAAAGTGTTTGGGCTCTGAAGTTAAACACTCCTAGTTTCAAATCCATTTTTCCACTTCTTACTAGTTATCTACATGATATGGAAAAATTCCTTTATCTCTCCTCAAGACTTGGTTTCTGCCCTGGCTGGTGTGGCTCAACGGATTGAGCGCTGGCCTGTGAACCAGTCACCGGTTCGATTCCTGGTCGGGGCACGTGCCTGGGTTGCAGGCCTGGTCCCTGGTGGGGGCGTACAAGAGGCAACCACACATGATGTCTCTCCCTCTCTTTCTCCCCTCCTTCCCCTCTGTCGAAAAATAAATAAATAAAATCTTTTTAAAAAAATAGACTTGGTTTCTATTATACATTGTAAATATGGAGGTAACAGCATCCAATCCTTAAAGTGGTTGTAAGGTTTAAACGAGAAATTTCAGATGAAGTGTCTGGCACATATTAAGCTCACATTAAATATTAGCTATTTTAGCAAACCGATTAGGTTTCTTTTCTTACATTGCTAGTAACAGAGCAGAACTGGTAATGTAGATTTTTTTTTAAGATTTTTCTTTTTTAAGAGAGGAGAAGGGAGGCAGGAAGAGAGGCAGAGAAACATCAACATGTGATTGCCTCTTGAGCGCCCCCGCTGGGGACCTGGTTGTCAACCCAGGCATGCGCCCTGACTGGGAATTGAACCGGTGACCCTTTGGATCACAGGCCAGCACTCAATCCACCGAGCCACACCAGCCAGAGCTGGTAACATAGATATTAAAGTCAATGGATGAAAACCTCTACAGACAAGAGAACTTACAGAGGATAAGAGCAGATTTGAACACAAAGCAGGGAAATCAACAAAGCAGATGAGAACTATGACATAGAAGTAGGTGCTATATCAGATAAAGGCACAGATGAGACTAAAGATAGAGGCAGAGGTATAAAGATAGCTATATATAAACATGGATGGAATGTCAGAATGGTAAGCTGTCCCAATTTCATAGACGTCAATCTCCCAAAAGGAGGGTTGTGAAATTAATCCAGAAATTCAATTGAGATCTAATTAGTGACTTTGGAGAAGACAATTTTGATAGAATGAATGAGGGAGAAGTCAGTTTTTAAGGCATTAAGGAGAAAAATAGGCAAACTTGGCAACTTTAATTATAGAAGACACATTAGGGATATTCAACAATTATAATGGGTAACAGTGATTGGATGGTCACAACTTGCCAGGCCCTGCTCTAAATGTTTCAAATTAACCAAATCATTTAACCCTCATAACAGCCCCATGACATGACTGTAACTGTTACTTTCATTTTCTCAATGAGAAAAAGACGACACAGGGAGAGTAAGACATTGGAATAACTTAACGTGGCTAAAAAGTGGCCTAGTTGGCTTTGAACCAGGCAGTCCAGCACCAGGTCCTATCTGTATCACTGCTCACACACAACTTCTAAAACAAGAATGGTGACTTGAACTGAGTCCTATCGCTAAGTCTCTACTTACAGAAATAGGCCAGTACTGGGAATGAAGAAACAACAACATTGTAGGTGTTTTAACAATCACTTCACAAACCATATGATAGAGATAGTACCTTAAAGTAGCTTATAAGGCTGGGAGAGGAAACACGTGTATAAGATTACCATAATGCACCACACGTGATCACTTCCATGGGAAAGGCATGAACTACGTGGTCTTCTGCAAATGCGTTCTGCACTTTTAGTCTTTTAAGTTCCACAAATACAAAATGCAGTCATATTCATAGAAAAGAAAGAAAAGGCACGGGGAATAATTCTAGCTGGAATGATTCAGAAAAGATCTATATGGAGGATACAGTAATTAAATTGGGCCAGAAGAAGAGAAAAGCTAGTGACATTTCAAGAAATTTTAAACACACTGATGGTTGGAGACTGAGATGAATTTGGAAAATTGAGAAATGGTGGTTGAAATGAGATCAGGGGTAGTTTAAGTGCTACTGCTGAAGTACTAAAATGATATGAGGAGAGCTTTTAATTTACGGCCATGGTTCTCATAGTGTGGTCCCCAGACCAGCAGTATCCACACTACCTGGGAAATTTTTAGAAAGGCCATTTATCTGGTCTTGCTCTCGGACCAACGGGATTAGAAACTCTGGCTATGCATCCCAGCGCTCTGTGCTTTAACCAACCTCTGGATTATTCTGAGGCATGCTAAAGTGTGAGAACCCCTGCTTTAAGAAATGTGGTTGTCATTGTCTGTGCACAGAAGTCCCATCATTTTATCCCAGGTTACTGATAGCATCTTTTACTCTGCCCACTTCAACCCAGCAGTAGTCATGTGACCAACTTCCTTCATCAAATGAAATGTGAACATAAGTGATGTGTGTCACTTCTAACAGAAGCTTCATGGGCTATCAAGTGGTTAAACATGTTCGCTCATGTTCTCAAAGTTTGTTTTGAGATGACCCCTGAGTCCATTCACAGACTACAATGAACTGAGACCTCAAGAAACCTACAATGACATGAAATTTGGTAACACAAAAATGCCATTGTTTTCAGTTCCTGAGGTATCGGCAGTTTTGTTACAGACACATAACTGAGCCTATCCTGACTTGAGCTAGGAAATGGTAGCAAAAAAGGACTGGTTTCATGGTAAAGGAAACTGTGTTTACTAAGAGGGAGAGATTTACATTATCTGTGAAAGAGGGAAGGATATTTCTCAAGTCAGAAAAGGTACAGATATATATATTTTACATGAATATATGTGAAAGAGGGGTTGGGAAGGGAAAGAGAAATAAAGTGTTATCAAAATAACAACAATATTTATCTCTGGGTATAAGGATCTGAGGCAAATTTTTACTTTCTTAGTGTATTATTATTATTATTATTATTATTAACTATTATTATACCTAAAGCAGTACATAATCATAAAAAGAAACAAGTATCAGAAAAGCAGAAAGTCTGTGGCACAGAATTTGCCTCAGACCTGTTCTTCTCCAGGGGAAAAAATCTGAGGAGACTTTTTAACAAGGCAATTGTGTGTCTGAATTCACTGCCTCTTGATCTCTTCCCATGTACAGGGCACACTTTTAAGTTCCAATCACACATTATTTTTTTAAAGATTTTATTTAATTATTTTTAGAGAGAGGGGAAGGGAGGGAGAAAGAGAGGGAGAGAATCATTGATATGCGGATCGGTTGCCTCTCGCGCGCCCCCAATTGGGGACCCAGCCTGCGACCCAAGCATGTGCCCTGACAGGGAACTGAACCAGTGACCTTTCGGTTTGCAGGTCAGTGCTCAGTCCACTGAGCCACAGCAGCCAGGGCCCAACCACACAGTATTTATGATCCTTCTCAGAGTCCTGCTGGAAGACTTACACCCACAAAAGATTCAGTTGTACAGTCCTGTGACTATACTAGAGAGCGCTGAATTGTACTCTAAATAAGTGACTTGTATTGCGCGTAAATTATACGTCAATAAAGTTTTAAAAGATGACTAGTCTGGAACTTCTGAAATAAACTTGTCAAGCCAAAGCTGAAGTACCTTCAAATGTATGTTACCGTACCTTCGGAACTTGCATTGCGCGTCGAGTGATGCATTTCTTGATCTCACTCAACCCCAGCCTAAGGCCTGTTCGATGAAATGGTCTGTGGTGCTGAACCTAGGCCCGCTGTGCCGGGCCAGTCCCAGGTCGGCATGGTGAGCTGGCTGTCTTGCTGCCGTGAATTCTTTGGTGACAGAACTCTCCATTCTGGCACGCTCACTACTTCTTGTGGCTCACGCCATACCGTGGTTAGGACATAATCCATCTAGTATGTCTTTGGTTTTTTTATTAGGAGGAAAGAATAATATGTTTCCTTGGTTCTAAGAAAAAGTCGGTATTTTATTAAAGATTCTTCGTGCCCATCAAAATTGGAATACTGAACACAAAAAGTCAGAAAGCCCAACAATTCCACTGGAACAAGAAGTCAAGTAAGTACTCAGCTGCCACAGTCAAGGTTATGCGGGCAGTGTAAATATTATTGGTCAAGATGTCTCATTGATGAGGAGAAAAACTGGGAGGCAGAGAAGGCTGGGAAGTAATAATGAAATTTTAAGCAGTGGTCAAGGCCAGAGTCTGAAATACTGGAAATGGATGTACAGACACCCGGGTAAGAAGCTCGGCAACACAATCTCAAGGGTTTATGGAGACAGTAAATGGGGAAAAAAGATTCAGGAATTATACCCAAGTACTGATAAAATGGGGAGCAAGATATGAGGATGCCAACAAGACAGACATCAAGCAGCAGATGTAAGAGGAGTGGCTTGGCTGTTTCCCACACGTGTGACCATGGGTAAGTCAGTCATCTTTTTTGAGTTTTCAATTTCTCATCTGTAAAACTGATACATTTAATAATTCATTTAATCCTCATCACACTCCTATTATGTAAATATATTATCTCCACTTGACAGATAAAGAACCCGAGGCCCAAAGAGAATACATTTGCTAAATCGAATAAACCAGTGTAATCCACATCTTACTCAATTTTTTGGTGGCATTTAGTACTTCAGTGCTCCTCTCATGATCAAACTCCTCCCTCTCTGTCCCCTCCTTTTTGGTCTCCCTGGACTACATGAGTTTTATATCATCATCTTCTTAAATGACACATTCTCCCATGGGTTCAACTGCTAAATGTGCTGAAGATGATCTATTCTAAATCTATAAGCCAAAATCTATCTTCTAAACTTCAGATTCATCGTCGAGGGTGTCCAACCTGTGGCCCAGGATGGCTATCAATGCAGCCCAACACAAAATCATAAATTTACTTAAAATATCATGAGATTTTCTGAGGGGTTATGTGTTGCAATGCATTTAATATATGGCCCAAGACAACTCTTCTTCCAGTGTGGCCCAGAGATGCGAAAAGGCTGGACACCCCTGCATGTCCTAGCAGACATTTTATTACAGGCATCTTAAATGAGACCTACCAAAAACTGAACCCAAAACCTCTGCTCCTCCCCAAACCTCATTATTCCTACTGGGTTTCCTAATCAAGTGTCTAACACATTAGCGTAAACATCATTTTGGCATACTTCGCTTCCCTATTCTGTCATATCCAATCATTTGTTAAGCCCCATCTATCAACCTTCTTATCACAATCAATCTTCTCCACATATCTTGTCCCCACCCTAGTTTCAAAAATGATCATCTGGACTACCATCACCAGTCTTCAAGCGAGTATTTTTCTTCCTCAAATACGTCAAACATTTGAAGAGCTGCCCATCCACGGCACTGGCCAATTAACTACGGGACAGTGATGGAGAGAGGCTCTTCGATGCCATGCATGCCTGTGGGTCAAATTTTCCAGGTCCAGGTCAGTGTGGACACAACATCACGCTTGGCTATTTCGTGCAGTGATGGTGCCTGTGTGACCCCGTATGTGTGTAAATTTGGGGTGTCTAGTGTAGATTAGCAATCAGTCTTTGTCAGCTTTGTTTCAAAATGGATTAAAGGTAGCAAACTCAGTCATTTTTGGTCTCAAATGTAGTTGGCAAGAAAGACAAAAAGAGAAGAGGAAACATTCGTTCAGCCCATCAGTGACTAAACCTACAATGCTTTTTGTAACTTCAAACATCCACCCTCAGGAAAACTCTTAATAAAACCACTGTCATGATGATCAACCAATATTTTAAGTTGAAACATATATATCCAAGGTTCTGATCTTGCTCTGTATCAATATAGTACTTGCAGAACTAAGGAAATGCCTACAGCCACCTTAGCTTCCTCATCTTTTGAAATGCCTTAAAGTACGAAGAAACATTTTCAGGCAAAGGTAAAAATAATTGTCGGGATGACGGTTTTGCAGACCATGGGTCCTCAATGACAACGCAGTTCCTATGGTGAGACACTGTAATGAGTTCAAAGTGTTTACAACTTCAATACTGCCTGTCAAATGCTCCCTTCGATGAAATGAATTCTTGGCTATGAGCCACAGATGTGCTTTCAGAAATAAAAAGCACTGTGAATATGCAGGTGTTTGTATTATTGGCCCAGGTGACTGAGTTACTTTTTTATTCTTAATAAAAAAATTTTTTTCTCAAGATATTCATAATTTCCAAAATGTGTTTACAGTAATGAATTATGTAGTTATTTACAAAACAATCAGAATCTCACTCTGGTCATGACCTGTATAAGTAATATAGTCACAGAGTCTAAGTAATATAGACTCAGATTTTCAAGGAATTAACTATTATTTTTGCCAAATCTGCAAAAGGTTTCCTGTTTAAGTTAATAGGCTGTGTCATGCTGCAGCCTACCAATTTCATTAATAAAAATATTTCTCCGTCAGAAGAGAGAGCCAGCATGGAGCCAGCCTTAAAGACTAAAAATAAGAGATACAAACAAGTACATAACACAAACATGCATTTATAAATATTTTAAATTATTACTTACAAATATTTTTGGAAGTAACGATTATTTCTGCCAAATCTGCAAATTGTTTTTTGACAAACTGTAAAAATAAGTCTTTCCTCTTAGATTTAAAAGTATTTTCCTTTATACAGCTACTAACATGATTTTTGGTCCTGGTTTATCAGTAATGGGGTGAAAGGTCTTTGGCATACTGACACATTTAGAAACAGTTGCAAATAGCTGTAAAAACTGCATTCCTAACCTGGGCTATGTTATCCAAAGGTGTTCTACCTGGAGACCAGATCCCACGCAAGGAACGTGCATAGCCTTCAGAGGATACATGAACACTGGAAAATATATGCAAACTATGTCCATTTTTTTAAAAGAAGATCTACAACATCCAGCAGAATCTCAAACAGTTCCTTGATTCAAAAATGAGGTCAGAAGCAGTGGTCTAGGGCAGGCCAGGTTTCTCAAAGTGTGGGTCCAGCCCAGAATCAGTAACCCCTGGGAACTTGTGAAAAATACATTTATTATTTAAGGGAAATTCAGATTAATAACTCAAACCATGAGGAAATGGTACTAGGAAAGTTGAGAGGCATACCAACCCAAGGCTGAAAACAGATTATCAATGGGTGTAAACTGGCAACTGAATTCTTACTAAAAAATTGCTCCCTTATAGTAATAGCGCTTCTACATGTGAACAAATTTTACATGTTCTATAAAGGAAGAAGGCTATTACGGCTCTCACTGCGGAGACCAGGCAGCAAGTCACTTGCTTAGAACTGTTCACAGTGCTCTGATTAGCTAGCTACTTTGCCTGAAGCACAACACACAAGCACTTTTTCCCTCCCCCTATGGGAGCTAACTAGACTGTTTGATGTAATGAAGTGATTAACGGAACATTTTCTCCCATTTGGGGCCTACACAGCAAATGCCCCATTAGATCTTAGGTCCCTCTAGGACCCAAACAGAAGAGACCAATGCAGGGCAGAAAAATGCCCGCTATTTTGGATACCATGGGCGTACTTTTCCCCCCTCAATTAACTAGGCTGATTAGTAAATGTAAGAGGAAGTCTAAGGTATGACTGAGTCACCACACTATCCATCCTTTGAGAATTGTGACTCAGCAGATCGGAAAAGGGAAAGCAAATGTCCAACATCTTGACTGTCACTGACACTTGGGAAACTATCACTTGACAAACTGTAATGAAATAATTTGGCAGGAACCCAATACAACTAATGAGTCATTTAATTAAATAAAATTCTGTCTCCCCAACTAAATGGTATGCAATGATAAGAAGCTCGATTCCAATACTTATCTAGAAAATAGATGTCTAGATTTCTTTCCTTTATGACTTTTTAACAGCCAACCTGGGTATAATAATGATATTATTTGGAATTTATACGGTCAACACTCAATTGCTCACAGGGTTATTAAACAGTTTGTAAATTATCCTGTTTTCCCCCCTGCTTTCTCCCTGCAAAGATTACATTTCTTATTAGCATTTTCTTAAGAAAACAGAAAGAGAATGAAAGGAAATAAAATGCAAACGGCCAGTATTTTAAGTTCTTAACACCTTTAGGACAGTATTTGAAGATCTTGGCTAATATGAAGCTTTTGGTTTCCCAATTAACTTAATCTGTCTAAGACTGCCACAGTGAAGCAGGCAAATAAAGCAAAAATAACAAATTTTATTTAATGTATTAAAAAAAACCCAACAAAATCGTAACCAATTAACAGCCAAAAACTCATTACTAAATAATAAAAATTTATGAATATTCATGGTTGATTGTAAAAACAAATTCACCACATGTACCAAAACGATGATATTAAGAATTAGGTATTACATCTGTTACTTGAATCAACAAATCACAGTTTGTTCATAGGAAGACATAGGTACTTGTCTACAGTTCACTGCTCTTTTTTTTTAATAGTACCGTATGTCCTCTCCACGAGATTAAGAGACAGGGGTTCTGCCTTATTTTTCACTTTTACTCCATGAAACCTAATACAATTCTACATACCTAGGAGCTCTAGTTGTGATTTATGACATTAAAAATAGTTATGGGTTTTTTTCCCACCAGAGGAAATTCATATACTACCTTGCTACTTTTATATAAATCATGGACCCTATGAAAAGGAACATGTCATCAGATGCGAAGAGATGTTATCATTTCCAGCACTTTCAACCTCTATTCGCTCTCAGGAAATATAAAAGTTTCCTGTAATCAAAATATAAATTTAAGTAAATATAAGAATTAAAATATAATTTTTATGAAAAAGAGAAAACTTCCCATTATTTAGTATGAAGTTAAGTAAAATTTGATTTACATTCAGGAACAAGAGAAATTCTGTGCATTTAAAATAAAGCAATAAATGCACATAATCCTATCTTTAGGTATGGCCTTTAATAACGTGGTATTTTATAGTATAATTTATAAGACTGATAAATCAGACGCCAGTACTATGTTTCTTCCTTTTGTCAGTTTTGAAAACCTAAGAGAGGTCTTTGGGATCATGTGAATATTGAGAAGGAGAGGGAAGGGGAACAGGAGGAGAAAGTGGTCATGAACACGGCATTTAGGAGGGAACTGGAGAAACTAAGGTACTATTAATACATATGGAGATGGTCCGGATTAAACAGGCTGATTCCAAGAGTTCCCCAATCTCACTAACACACTTTGCCTTCTTAACTAGATCTTGACCTACTTTGCATTGACACTATAATACACTAAACTACAATGTATCATTTCTGTTGATTTACCATTTTAAAATTATTTGTCATGCAGTATGTTAATCTTCCCTTTCGGTTATTGATTCTGCGCATGTTAATATATTCTGTAGGGGAGGAACCAAGACTTATCTTTGTATCACCTAGAATGTAAACCATATTAATGACATTAAATAACAAAGCATTTATGAAAATTTTAACAAGCTATTAAGAGGGTACCAAGTCCTGTTAAATTCTACCTTGAGAATACCATGCTAAACCAAATAAGTCAGACACTAAATGTCAAGAACCGTATCATTTCACTCATATGTGGGGTATAAAACTGAAAGCAACAAATGAACAAAAGAGAAAGCAAACAAAACTTCATAGACACAGACAACTGTATGGTGGTTAGAAGAGGGAAGGGGGTGGGGAGTAGGGTGGGGAGTAGTAAAGGGTAAAGGGGGTCAAATACACGGTGATGGGAGAAGGTGTGACTTTTGGTGGCAGGTTCACAATGCAATATACGCATGATGTGTCATAGAAATGTACACTTGAAACCTAAATCATTTTATTAACCAATGTCACTTCAATAAATTTAATTTAGAAAAATCTATTTCGTGGGTTTCAACACAGTGATTTAGCCTATCATGAAAATTTTTCATCTTGATTTTTATCCTCCTTCCCAGATTTATGCCATATACAGAACTGAAAATTAGTCCTTTGAGGATGTTATTCAAGTACTGATCAATTAGTTAGCAAAACAAAACCTGTGATCGCTTATTAATTATAATGAAAACAGTTAAGAGTTGCCAAGCACTTAATATCTACCAGGTGGTTAGCTCCTGAATGCTTTTATGTATATGAACTCGTTAAATCCTCAAAACAATTTTATCAGATGCATAGAAGGATCATCACCATCTTACAGGTGAGGAAACTGAAGCGCGGTATAATTGCTTCAATGTCAGAGAGTTTCTAAGTGGTACAGCTAGGATTCAAACCCAGGCAACACAACTCAAGGGCCCAAGCTCTTACGACTCCACGTGATTGCTCAAGAGCATATTCTCTTAATCAACAGAGCTCACTGTCACCGAGAGTCAATACAGTATCAATTCTCCTGCCAACCCCGTCCTAAACATGACATTTCACCATCTTATCCCCTGAAACCCTAGAGACTGGGCCACTGTTTCACACAAACAGAAATAAAGCCTTTCGCAAAGAATTAAGTGTCACAGTAAGAGTACCTTGAATCTGATAAGACCCTCACAAGCAGTCACAAATCTGCCTTTCTGCTGAACAAGCTGCTAATTTAGGCCAATGATTCGATAAAGAGCTCACTGAAGACAGAAACATACAGAACGCTGGAAGGCAAATCCGTATGATAGGAGATCAATGAGTATCTAATTTACACTTGGTATCATGTGCACTATTACATTTTTTAAAGTTACAAGAAATACACACTAGATTTAGAAGACAAATAACCACCCATAAGACTCCTAAGTAGCCATGAAATCATTGTGCAGATGGCTCCCACTACCATTGTGGCTTCTTCTGCACATCTTTCCCCTTAAGTGTTTTCCCAGAAGTAATCTGATATTCTCTTTTACCTCCAGACCTCCATACATTAAGTCTTCTCTGCCTGAAACAGCCTATCCATCTGCCCCTTTAAATGTCTGCTAAATCACCACCACCTCTTCAAAACTTCTCTGACATGAATCTTGCTTGGGTCAATGCATGACCTACCTGCAAAGTGCTCTCAATCTCCTATACATATACATTTTTCGCTAGTTACCACACTGATGAAGGACTGTCTATGTATCTATTTGTGTCCCAGGAGGAAAAGGACAGAGGACAGTTTTCTTTGTACACTAGATAGCTCGAACAGCTTGAGGGTGTAAGCTCAATTAGTATTTGTTGCCTTAGTGAATGAATATTTACCTGCAAGTAAATCTAATATCAATTTCCAAGCATTTAGTCATACAGAATACGTATTCACATAGTATTTCACCAACGTCCAATAGTACTGCCATCTACCTGGAGCCAAAATCATTTTAGGCTAGAGGTTCGTTCTCCTTACATTTCATGCAGAAAACTTCTACACAGATTAACGGACAAGTTTAAATTTAAAACCTGTCTAGCTGGTATGAAAAACAAAACAGTGGCATGTGTATATAAAAGAATCACATTATAAAGTTCAAATTAATTTGGAAATCACCAAGGCAGTGTCATTTCTTTTAAAGATGAGAAATCTAAGGTTCAGGGAAGTTTAGCAAATTGTGTAAGATATGACCAAGCAATGATTTAAAAAACAAACTAGGACGAGACTACGGATTTCAGATTCATCTATGTCAACGACCTCTCAGTGGTATACATAAATACAATGGAGGTATCCGAGGAAGTGCAACATAATACTACTTTGGACATGAGTAATGAATCAATTTTTTCCATTCTGTTGATATGAGCCACTAAAGGTCGTGGTTATTATTTTTCACTTTACAGGATGCCTATACAAGTCCTGTCCTTTTCAGGTATTTATCTTTCTGAGGCTCAATATATATATATTTTTTTAGCCAAATCAAAATCTAGTTGATGTTAACCAGGAGATTCTTCCTTGTGGTGAAGAGGGTATAACCCCTATAAGTACAAGTGCGCAGCGCAGCTTTGGCGGGAGGCAGGGAACCGAGTGGGTTATAGGTAACCAAGGGCTGAATTAGAGAATAATTGTCTATTCTAAAAATGTCTCTTCAGACAATGATCACTACAGAAATGGAAACAAAATTTCATGCAATGTGAGTGAAACTTTATTTTAAACAAGGAAATCGAAGTGAACACATTGCTTTTAAAATAAAAATAAATGTTCCCATTACTTCACATAGCTGCGTTCCAAATCTTTTCAGCTCAGACTCTTTGAAATATCTTCTGAATTCTAACAGATGGAAGCTCCCTGAGGACAGATAATATGCTTACTCAAACCAAACCCCATAGCGCCTAAACACGGCCATAAATGCTCTTTGATAAGTAGTAAATGTTTTATAACAATGATATTGAATCTTGCTAGTTCTTAATTACAAGACTTTTAAATAATATGCCATCCTTTGGTTGCTGAGTATAAAATATTAAATTTAAGGAGCCATAAAATAATTATGATTTGAATTTATGATCTATTTTTGTCCCTAGCACTATACTTTCCAAGTACTGTTAGCAACTTAAACATTTTTCTAAGTTGGAGAGTGATCAAGAAAATGTTTTCTATTTAAAGGCAGAGTGAGTGCAAATAAGTCGGTGACAGTGGGAAACAGGGTGTGGGTAACACTGATGCTGCATTAACTGCTCCACTGGAGCAAATTAATTAATTTTCCTTCATGCAATGAAATCAGCAAGCTTAATCTAGAGAAAAGAAGAATGCAATTGTTATTGCAAATATTAAAGGCCCTGCTACCTATCGTTCAGTTGCAGTAACTAAAGAAAGTCCAATATCTTACTAATGTTCTACGACTATTGGCTGTTTTTCATTGAATATATTTTTAAGCAATACTAAGTGCATAAATTAAATCTTGGTAACATTTTCACAGTAAGTAACTATTACCAAAATCCACTCGATCCACAGAAGAAAGAATTATCTCATTGCGTTGGCTCAACAAGAAATTCAACCCTGATCAGAAAGAAAAGTTTTAAAATATTTCATAAACATTAACCTAGCCTTTTCCTAGTAGAAATAAAGCTGAGAACATCATATTTTAGCAGCTGCAATGCTTCTATTCTCATTAAATTACAAATTCCATCTCTTTATACTTGCTTTTACAGGGACAAAATGCATAAAGCTAAATATGAATGTCTAGTAGGTCAAAAGGAGAAAAATATAGTGTCAAATACGACTTTTGATGGCACTGAACTCACTGAAAACCAAAAGCATGCAAAGATTATGAGAGACCAACAAAAATCTTCAAATATTTAAGTAACCCTGTGGGCAAGCTGGTATGATTCCAATATTATAGGTCTTATTCAGTTAGTTTAAGATCATCAGGAAAAATATATAATTTTCATTCACTTGTGGATCAAGTTGGCAGATAAATGAATAAATCCATAGAACTACATAGGTGGCTAGAAGGATGTTCCAAGGACAAACACTAACTCTTTAATCTTCTGGGTTGCTGGAGAAAGCTTTGACAGAATGCGCTCCAAGGTACCTCTAAAACTATCAGGAGAGGTGCCTACGGATACAATAAAGCGGATATCAAAACACGTGTTTTTTGCCCCTACCTTTTCCTAACTTTTTATTTAAGACTGAGTGACCCGAAGACAGCACGAAGACAATCTAATGGAAAGCAATGTGCCCGGCGTTGCTACAAAAGATTTTCACTGGGTCTGAAATCAGGTGACGCCCACTGGGTTACCGGGAGCCTTCTTCCGAACCAAACCAGCCTCTAAAACAGGAAACGCCCTGCCATTCATGAGTTCAGCTCTCAAACAGGTAAACCCCATCCATTTTTAACGAGTCATATCATACCAGGAATAGGGGAGATAACGTCGAGACATACACATTCCACACGTTTCAGCCAGCTCCGAAGGCCTCCGGAATGTGTTCTATTCCCACTTTCTTATCTTCTGCCTTTTGATTCTTTTTTTAAACAAACAGAAGAAGTTCATCTCCTCTGAAACAAAAAGACATTCTGGAGCCCAGGACAGTCTAATGCCATCAGGTTCGCACGTGGTTGCCATGTTCCTGTTCCACTCTACTTAGAGTGTGCCTTGCAATCTCACGGTTACCAGATGCTGGCTTCATGGCAGGTGTCACGATTGTGTTCCAGGCAGGATTAAGGGACAGAGGCAAAAGATGAGGTGGACACACAGAACTGAGACCTCGTGTTTTAAATTTTCGTTGGATTTATTGGGGTAACACTGGCTAATAAAATTATATAAATTTCAACTTTACGATTCTATAAAACATCATCCGTATATTGTACTGTGTGTTCACCATCCCGAGTCAAATCTCCTTCCATCACCATTTCCCACCCCTTTAACCTCTTCTACCTCCCCCACCCCTTTCCTTCTTTATCATAGTGTTGTCTGGATCTAACAGTTTTGTGCTTGCTTTGGGTTTTTTTTAATCCCTTCAGCTTTTTCCACCCAGCCTTCCAACCCCGACCCCTCTAACAGCTGTCAGTCTGTTCTCTGTATCTACGAGTCTGTTTCTATTTTGTTCAATACTTTCCACATTCATTTCTTAAATATTTTAATTTTTTTTATTTTTAGACAGAGGGGAAGGGAGGAACGAAGAGACTGAGAGAAACAACAATGTGTGGTCGCCTCTCGCATGACCCCCACCGGGGACCTGGCCTGAAACCCAGGCATGTGCCCTAGACTGGGGATAGAACCTACGACCCTTTGTTTCGCAGGTTGGCACTCAATCCACTGAGCCACACCAGCCAGAGCTACTTTCCACATTTACTGAAATCGTATGGTATTTGTCTTTCTCTGACTGGCTTATTTCACTTAGCATAATGCTCTCCAGGTCCATCCACACTGTCACAAAAGGTAAGATTTCCTTCTTTCTTATGGCCAACTAGTAGTCCATTCTGTAGAAGTACACAAGTTTTCTATCCACTCATCTACTGATGGGCACTTGGGATGCTTCCATATCTTGGCTATTGTAAAGAGCACTGCAATAAACATAGGAGTGCGTATATTCTTTCAAATTAGTGTTCTGGGTTTCTTCAAATACATTCCCAGAAGTGGGATCCCCATGCTGCTTCCCACAGTGGCTGCACCAGTCTGCATTCCCACCAGCAGTGCACAAGGGTTCCCTTTTCTCCACATCCTCACCAGTACTTGTTTGTTGATTTGTTTATGATGGCAGCTATTCTGACAGCTGTGAGGTGGTATCTCACTGTGGTTTTAATTTGCATCTCTCTGATGATTAGTGACATCGAGTACCTTTTCAAATGCGCCGTTATGTCCTCTTTGGTGAAGTGTCTATTCAGATCCTTTGCCCCATTTTTAACTGGGCTGTTTGGTTTTTCAGCGTTGAGTTGTATAATTTATCAATCTTGGATATTAAGCCCTTGTCAAATGTATCATTGGTAAATATGTTCTCCCATTCAGCAGGTCCTCTTTCCATTTTGGTTATGGTTTCCTTTGCTGTGCAAAACATTTTAGTTTGATGTAGTCACATCTGTTTATTTTTTCCTCTTGTTTCCCTTGCCTGACAAGATATATCAGAAAAAATATTACTATGAAAAGCGCCTGAGATTTTACTATGTTTTCTTCTAGGATTTTTACAGTTTTGAGCCTTATGTTTAAGTCTTTAGTCCATTTTTAGTTTATTCTTGTGCATGGTGTAAGAAGGTGAGCTTTTTGCACATATTTGTCCAATTTTCCCAACACATTTATTGAATGGACTATCTTTAACCCACTGTAATTTTTCCCTCCTTTGTCAAATATTAATTGACCTTCTAGGTGTGGGTTTATTCCTGAGCTCCCTATTCTGTTCCGTGGATCTGCATGTCTGCTTTCCCGCCAGCACCATGCTGTTTTGATCACTATTGCCTTGTAGTCTAGTTTGATATCAAGGAGTGTATCTCCTCCTCATTTGTTCTTCTTCCTCAAGATGGTTGTGGCTATTTGGGGTCTTTTGTGGTTCCATATAAATTTTTGGAATATTTGCTCTAGTTCTGTGAAATACACCATTGGTATCTTGATAGGAATTGTGCTGACTCTATAGATTGCTTTGGGTAGTATGGACATTTTAATGTTAATTTTTCCTATCCATGAACATGGTATATGCTTTTGCTTATTTGTATCTTCGTTTTCTTCCTTCAGTGTCTTACAATTTTCCTAGTACACGTCTTATTTTACATCCTTGACTAAATTTATTCCTGGTTTTTTTCTGTTGTTGTTGTTGTTTTTTAATGTAATTGTAAACGGGATTGTTTTCTTAGTTTCTTATTCTCATAATTCAGTACTGTTGTGTAAAAATGCAACTAATCTCTGGATATTTGTTTTGCATCCTGCTACTTTCCTGAATTCATTCTCAGTTTTAGTAGTTTTTTGGTGGGATCTTCCAGATTCTCTATATGCAATATCATGTCATCTGCATGTTTCTTTTCTGAGTAAGAGATACTTTGTGTATCCCCTCAACCCATCTGTAATTTCAGCTGCAGCTCTTATTTTCTGCTTCTGGGTCAGGGGAAAAAAGGGTTAATGTCAAAGAAATGACTCAGTTGACAGCAGGAGAAGGGAGAAAGATAAATTTTCCTTCAGAGAGGCACATTACTGGGGGGAATTCTACAAAGTTCCTCAGACGTTCCCTGGCCAGGCTGAGGGTCAGTTAAAGGTAATCAGCTCAATAATGTTTTCTTTATTGGCTTTCCCTCCTTTGTCTCACTTTAGCAACAACCTCATGTTCCTTAGTTTGCTTTCAAATAAACCACCGGCAATCGAGGCTTTGCATTAGGCTTTGGTTTGAAGGAAACCTAAACTGAGACTCTTAGCTATCTCTATCACTTAAACTGTGAGCTTTTACAGGGTGCTGGCTACGCCTTTTAACTCTTTAGTTTTAGGGGCCAGTAAAGTGTCACCTACAAAAATAAATTACGTAGGTCCTGTACTTACACCTATATAAGTTATGTAAGCCTTATAATCACATCCATAACGCAAATGAGCAAACTGGCATTCGGAGAGGTGAGGTAACTGCTTCTCCAAGGTCACACAGCTCTGGGGAGAAGGAAGAATTTAACCTAGGTCTGTCTACTCCTTGTAGACTGCTGTGGGCCATTCCGATCACATTACATTCTACTTCTCTATAGGCTTGCCTTCCACGACCTTTGAGAAATCAGCTTTCTTCCACTCATCCAAGTGAACACAGAAGTTATGTTATGCCCTATACACTTGACAAAACATCTGTTCACGATATGGCACTTTACTCATTATCATATAACCACCTAGCTTCTTGACCTCCCATAAGTGTCAGTGCACCAAGATCAGGGATCTCCAACTTGGGGAATCAGACAAACTCTGCATTTACTATTCTGCATCCGCATCCTGCCCTCACACACGTATTCCAATGATTACAAGACATAGCGAGTAAAAGTTCAACACAGTGCCTGAAACAAAGCAAGGTATCAAAAAGGGGTGGCTGTTATTTTTAGCAGGAGCAAAACTAGCAAGAGTACAGACCATGAAGCCCCTCTGTATCTCCCAGCTTATCAAGGTCAGAGCAATGGGCACAAGCAGGTGTCCATAAATAAACAGACATAAAAAATTAAAGGTCGAATCAAAACTGCCCTCTTTTACTCAGCCTTCGTGTTTGCCTATGTCCATCCATCTCTATTCTCCACTAAACATCCTCTCAGCTTTTTTTGTAGTCAGAAATGTTCTCCCTGGCGCCAAACCCTCCACCCCTGCACCCCGACCCCCTGCCTTTTATCTCATCCCATTCCATACGTCTTTAAGTTTCAGCTCAACTCCTACCTCTGGCTTAGGTCCCTGTTTTCTACGGCAGCCCTTCTTGAGGTCTCTCAGATTTCAACAGCACTCAAAGACTATATGATGAAGTTCACGAGGTTCACGTACAGTTCTATCCAGGCCTACTGCTCCATTTTGAATGGTCCTGACCCGCAAGTTACACTAACAGTTCCTCAAAGACAAAGATCATTTCCAAGTTTCCTCTGGGCTCCTCTGGCACAATGCTGAGCAAGGGCACAATCACGGGATGCTTAGCCGTTAGACGGACGCTGACACTAAGAAAGGACTGCGGAAGACTGACTATTGTCTGTCTCGATCCCCTTTCTCACTTAGGTACATTTTTATATGCAATGTTTCTTCTGATTTCATGGAGCACTTTCCCCTCCATCCCTTCCCCTCTTAATCTTTGCACGCGCAACCAGTGTGGGTATACCTGGCAGCATGGGGGAGAGGGGGTAGCTGCTACAAAATCGCTTGATCTGTAACGCCTTACATTAACTTCTCTACAGCAGACAGGCTATTGTCCCCACTGCAGGAATTCAACTGAATGGATTCATCATTCCTCAACCTGATTCTTCAGGAATTTATTTTTTATACATTTGTAGCTTACTTGAAAATTTCAGATATACAAAGTTTCAAATTCCTTTTTTCCCTTTTCAAGAGAGCCACAGCTATGAAAAATACAAGCTTGACCTTGATGAGTTTCATGATTACTGAATCTTATGTAAGTCAGATGCCAGGGTTTCAGCGGGGGGAAAAAAGACTCTGGCTGGCCAATGTATTTCATTATGATTCTTTTTTTTATTGTTTTTCTATTGAAAGTTACCCCAATTTTTCCCTTTCGTAATGATTCTAGTAGCTTACCACTCAGAAAGTAGTCATGGGAAGCTACAGGTTAGGAAATAAGGTACAAATTATGAAAAATAATCTGAAATAGGAAAATATATGTATTTGGAAGTAAAATAAGCTGAATAATACAGCATTTTTAAAAGCGTATTTGTATTTTGTGTTTGTATTATGCTTCTTTACTCTACTGATTATTCTTCCTAATTCTTACGAGAATCCCTCCAAGGTAGCTATTCTTATTCTCCTGATATGGATGTGAAGATGTAGACACCCAGATTTTTGCTAACTTAACCGAAAATCAATTAGGTAATAAGTAAAAGAAACATTACTGTAACCCAGAAGTTTGTACTAAAATACCTTCTTTTAAAAAGAAGGGACTTGCTCTAGTTAATAAGGAGTGAAATGAAATTAGTACATCACATAATGTCCTACAGAATTATTCAATTGTCAGATCTGTTAATATCTCACTATCAGGAAAAAAGTCTGAGATTGAGAAAGCCTTCTCTGCCCTTCACCTCTGAGTGCAAGCATTTCCCCTACTCAGTCACGGGACAGAGTCAATTTCTCAGTGACTGCAAACTGTATGGAGCACAAAAGACAGAGGGAAAGGTCCAGATTTTAGAGAAACTGTCTCTCTCTCCTATTACCTCACATGTCCCCTGATATTAGACAGTCTGTTTGCTTCCCCAGTGCCAGTCATAACCCTGGCACATAGTAAGTACTCAGCAAATATTTGGTGAATGAACTGGTGAGAATAACTTCATAAATTTATGGTTCTAGAAAGAAGGGATAGAGTACTATATTATAAATATATATTCAAACTATTTGCGAGGGTGGGGAACGAGATCTTTCCTTTATTGATGTTGGGGCCAGGGGTCATTACATTCATTGTGGAAAATAATTTGGCAGAATCTACTCTAAGTGCCTACCTTTTGATCTAGACATCCTCTGTTCCCACCATGAGAGCCCGTACAAAATGCACATTTGACAGGACTATTGTTTTGAACCTCAGCGACTTAGATGATTGCTATATCCTCACTATGCCTTGCCCTTCTTTGGTCCTTTATTGGTGCTTTGCTCCGCCATTTTACCTCGAATGTCATTCTTCCCTTTGTTTCTACTTATCAAGGCCCTTCTCTAAAATGCAGTGCAAATGTCATGCTCTGCAGGCACTGTTTCTGTCAGCCCACTGATTGCAATGCCTTTTTCTTTGAACTCTTTCTTTCGACTACACTTATGTCATCAACTCATATCCAAGTTATTTACAACTGTCATTTCTCCTGGTGACTTTCACAATGTTGCCCTTTTTTTTTGTTTGTTTGTTTGGTTTTGTTTTTCCCCCAGGGTCTGTTTAATTCCATCTTTTACCATTTTACCATGGACCAATTTGATCTCTGGAGATTTCTTAAAGAAACACAGCTCCAGACTCTGGACTAAACCCTGATATATAATCTGTTCCTGCAGGGATATACCCATTACGCTCTTCAGAGAGGTTTGAAGAAAAAAGATACTCAGAAGTCTCAGAAGTAGACTTCTAGAACAAAAAGAAATTCTACAATCACCTAGTCTGAGGGCTTTTAGTTTTTACTATCATTGTGGATTCCTTTAAGATACTGAGAGATTCACTTTCCAGAAAATATTTATACACACATTCGTACACAAGGACGATGGTTCTAAATGCGGCTGGTTCGCCAAGTGGAGTGATGGCTTTCTGCGTGTTAACCCAGCAACAGATTCCATATATTAGCGGAGCAACAGCGTCTATAAGGGGAGCTGCATAAGGTGTGTGAATGGTGAGGACTGCTACAAACTGGACATTGGACAGTGTGTGCCCTCTCACTATTCAGCACTAGCAGGATGAGGCCGCTGCATGATGTGGCCCAGGGCTGCCACATCTGCTGAGAAAGGACATAAACGCAGTTTTATAATTAAGTGCCGGCCCCGTGAAACAGATCTCTGGGCACCTCCCAGACTTCGCATCAACAGTTTGTAATGTTTTTTTGCAGTATCTGCTCACATGCCTGACTAACTTCATTAGTTGTCCTGTAAGAGTTTGTCATTGCCTTAACCAAGCAGGAGAGGTGAGACCCTAAACATCAACCTGTAATCACATATTAACAGATAAAATGTCACATACTGGTACCACTGCTATGCATTTATTCATCATTTCCACAAATATCGATCACTGACCATGTGCTAAGCACTGTCTTTGTTACTGGTTGTACAGTAGTGAAGCCAATGGACGAAGTCTCTAGCACGAAAGGATCTAGCAGGGGAAGTGAGCAACAACAGAAAAAAAAGTAGGCAACCAACCAAGATAATTTCAGATGCTGATGACTGTGAAGAAAACAAGAAAACCGAATGGGTTAAAAAATGACTGGTGGGGTAGTCAGGAGAGCTGCCTCAGGGAGGGTAGCTGCGGAAGGCATCTTCTGAAGGCGAGACCTTTCGACTGAAACAGAATGGCACGGAAGAGTCACACATATAGAGAGAATGTTCCAGCAAACAGGAACGCCAAGTGAAGAGGACTAAGGCAGGAACGAGCATGACTGCAGTGTAGTGAAGCTGAAGGACTGGTATGAAGTGAGGTTCAGAAGTAGGCGGGCACCAGATCACACGTGTTCGGTGTCTGGGCTTTGTCCTAAGCAAAATGAGGAGTGATAAGTAGGGAACACATGACCTAATTAATGTGGTAAAAAGATCGCTTGGTATAATGTAGCAAACTGAGAGGTTGGTGAGGAAGTTACTGCAGTATTAGGAGGCTACGGAATATGATGAAATGTCAGTGGTGCACCATTTGAATAAAAGCTGCTTTTATTTTTCAATTAAAATGTAACATAATTGACTTCAGTAAAAATGTCTCTCTTGACCTTATTTCTCTTGCATTAATGGGGTCATTTATATGATATGTCAGGAGCGTTACCTCTGTACACAATGAACAGCTTTTATTTTTCAATTAAAGTGTAGCATAATTGACTTGAACCAGAAATGATCTCTTGACATTATTTCCCTTGTATTAATAGGCCCATTTATAAAATTATCATGCAAATTATTCATCATTTGAAAATATTATTTATCTTAAATTAATAAATATAATGCGATGATAATTTATATATTTTTGAACTCTTCTTCAGTTTAATATTTAACTTCATACGTGTGCTCTCAAATATCTTGACTATAAAATCTACAGGGATATTACTCTGATTTTAAAGATGCAAAAATATTTACAATTATATTTTAATTTGAAGCAACGATTAAGTATAATTTGCCTGTGACCTTGCAGGCCAAAATAATATATCACAATAAACTGTAGATAGTTCCAGAGATGAAAACGCTGTTCGTCTGTTTCAGTGGATGTATATGTGAGGATGAATTCTGGCACTTGTCAGGTTATGATAAATTACTACTAGACTAATATTTGTCAGTATAGTAATAACTGATCATGCTGCAAAAAGCACTAAAGGAGAAAGGTGATGAACAACCGACAAAGTAGAAAATTTTCACAATCACAATAATGACTGTAGTTCAAAGCCCAGTAATTATCCACCAACCTTCTTATTGTCAAATCTATATTTCAAGTGACTACCTTGATATCTTTCACAATCAATTTTAACCTCAACTTCTAATTAACGTCATAAAAAGCAAGCAAAAGCAATAGGAGCATGTCTCTAACTGAGTGATTCCAAACGCCCTAAATCTTTCTTAGGGGAGGAATCTAGGTTCCCAGTCATTCCACAACATGTGGAAACCCTCTCCAAGAGCTCCCCTTCACTATTACTGAAGCAGGCAAGGTACTGAGACTACCTGTGGCATAAAGAAAGTAATAGTCGTAGCTGAATTATTTTTTAAAATGACCCAAAGTCAAAAAAAATCTAAACAATATTGAGCACGGCCTGTACACAATACCTGTACACTACAGAATTAGAAAGTTATCAAACAAACAAGTTAATATTTAAAAAATGAATAAAGTGTTTGTTACTAGTAAATTTTACAGTAAGCACTGAAAAAGATATATACTTCCATTGCAGGTAAATTGTTTCAGTTTTTAACCAAATACCTGAAGATCAAATATATTAGAGGATAATCTGGACATATATACACGCTGACAATAAATACACAACTGACAGGCAAAAACAACTGCTTCAATTTACATTTACATTATGAAACTCCTGCATCCAATATGCATAAATGCAAACATTTTCTAAAATTTACGTGGACGTTTACAGGAATTTTTTTTTCACTGTAGTACAACACCCGCAACATAAAATTTATACTTTAACCAATTTTAAGTGTACAATTCAGTGGTGTTAAATACATTCACACTGAAGTGCAACTGTTACCTCCATCCACCTTCCCAAACCGAAATTCCCCATTCTTTCCTCTCCTAGCCTGTGGAAATCACTATTATTCTTCTTGCTCTCTTAATTCAATCGTTCTAGCTAATTCACAGAAGTGGAATCAGATAATATCTGCCATTTTTGTGTCTGGTTTATGTCACTTAGCATCATGTCTTCAAAGTTCATCGATTTTTCAAGTAGCATACACTGGGATTTCATTCTTTTTTAAGGTTGAATAATATTCCACTGTCTGTAAATACTGCATTTTGTTTATCCATTTATCCAACAATGGATGTTAGAGTTATTGGTACCTTTTGCTTTTGGGAATGATGCTTCTATGACCCTGAGTATACAAATACTTGTTGCAGTTCCCTCTTTAAATTCTTTTGGGTATATACCAAGTAGTGGAATTGCTAGATCGTAAGTTAAAACTATATTTTATATGTTTTCCACAAAGGCTGCACCATTTTACATCCCACCAGCAATGCACGAGGGGTCCAATTTCTCCACATCCTCACAAGTACTTTTTTTTTAATAGTAACCATCCTGAAGATGTGAAGTGGTATCTCATTTGGATTTGATTTGCATTTCCCTCAAGATTAAGTGACACTGAGCATCTTTTCATGGGCTTTGTATATTTGGAAAAATGTCTGTTCAAAGTCCTTTGCCTGTTTGTGAACTGGGCTGTTTGTTTTTAGTCGCTGTTGAGCTGCCACAGAGTTTTATACATATCTTGGATATTAATCCCTTATTACATATATGATTTGCAAATAGTTTCTCCCATTCTGTGGGTTCTCTTTTTACTCTGATAGTGTCTTTTCATGCACATTTTTAAAAATTTTGATGTAATCCAATGGATCGATTTATTTTTTGACTTTGCTTCTGGTGTCCTACTCGAGAAATTTCATTGCTAAATCCAATGCCAGGAAGCTGTATCCCCATGTTTTCTTCTAAGGAATTTATAGTTTTGGCTTTTAAGTTTCATTTCTTATCTATTTTAAGTTATTATTTGCATATGGTAGGATGTAAGGTCTAGCTAACTTCGTTCTTTTGCATGTGGATATCCAGTTTTCCTAACACCATCTGTTGAATACTGTGACACCTCCACTGAATGATCTTGGCAGTCTCGTTGAAAATTATCTGACCATATATGCTAGATTTTATTTCTGGCCTCTCTATTCTATTCCATTCGCTTATATGTCTGTCTTTATGTCAGTACCACACTTACTGTAGCTTTGTAGTTAAGTTTTGGAATCAGGGAAGTATGGTTCTTCCAACTTTGTTCTTTTTCAAGATAGTATGGGCTATTTGGGGTCCCTTGAGATTTCATATTAATTTTAAGATAGATTTTTATATTTCTGCAAAAAAATTTTTATTTGGGTTTTTAAAAGTTTGGGTGTTTTTTAATCCTCACTTGAGGATACATTGCCATTGACTTTTGTTTTTTAAAGAGAGAGGAAGGGAGAGAGAATGAGAGGAAGCAGAACATCAACGTGAGAGAGAAACATCAATTGGTTCCCTCCCATATGCACCCCAGCCGGGGATTGAACTCACAAACTAGGCATGTGCCCTGGCTGGGAACTGAACCCGCAACCTTTTGGTGCATGGATCGATGCTTTAACCAACTTAGTCACGCAGCCAGGGATGTCATTTGAATTTTCATAAGAATTGCACAAAATCTACAGATCATTTTGAGTAGTATTGTTAATATCTTAATAATATTAAGTCTTCCAATTCATGAACACAAGATGCCTTTCCATTTTTTTGTGCCTTCTTTAATTTATTTCAGCCGTGTTTTTGTAGTTTTTAAGAACACAAATATTTCACTTCCTTTGGGAAAGTTAATTCCTAAGTATTTTATTCTTTTTGACATAATTTTCAATGGAGTTTTTTTCTTCCTTCCCATTCTGGATTGCCCCTGGTTAGTATACAGAAACACAACTTATTCTGCGTATTGATTTTATATCCTGCAATTTTGCTGAATTCGCTATCACTTCTAACAGGAACCTTTAGGATTCTCTACATCTAAGATCATGTCATCTGCGCAGATTACACAACTTTTGCATACGTTCTTTAAAGGCTGCTTTTCCTGAAGAAAATTTAAAGTGCTAGTTAAGAAGGCATTACGAAACTTTGAGTTCCCTTAATTCTTCAGCTTAAATTTTCTCAAGTCCAATAGCTATTTGTCTGACTCAATTCCAGTTACCCACTACTGCATCAATACATATCATTAAACAAAACTATCCCATGTTACAGGCATACTGACAGGATTCAATTCACCTGGCTCCCAACCAAAACCACCACTACTCGCATTAAAATAAAATGTCTTCATCGTGAATCAGTAATGTCATGTTAATGGAAGCTAAAGGCATTTAGAAGGTTTTGCATGTATGTACACACTAAAATTTCTCTTCCAAAACAGTAGTCATGTAAAAGGGAACCCTAATGTACAGTTTAGAAAAAGGACGTAGATAAGAAGTAAAATACCCATCTTATGGCCAGTCGGCACAGGATTTTTCCATGCTACCTTCTGTATGCTCCATTTTCTTTGGTCTATACATCATTTTATGAATTTAACACTTCACAAAATGTACAGGATGATTCTCCATGTTGTAGAGGATCATATTCCAAACTCTGATCAAAAACCTTAGTTTCTTCGGATTCTAAATTCTATTAAGTGTCATTAAACATATTTACTTTTCTCTTAGGCTTGTATTCTCAATTCTAATGCTCTCATTCAATGTGGTATTTCAGACAATTTCTTATTTCCAATTTTTAAGAGGCAGCTTGATGTACTGCAGCAAGAAAAGTTTGTGGCAAGCTGGGTTTAATTGCACATGGTGTTTAATTAAGAACAAACTACTTGATTACTTGGAGCCCAAGTTTTCTCATCTGGAATATGAAGCTAATGTTATTTTACCAAGAGAATTTTTGTGAGGGTTATAATAATTATCTTGTAAAGCACTATTGCAAATACGAGTTATTGTCACAGGAAGCAACAGTATTTAAAGATAAATTAATTCAGATATCAATACAGATGATAATGTACATTCACATATATACACATTATGAATAACTCACACACAAAACTACATGTCTGTATTTCTTTTTGTGTATGCTTTACGGTAGTTGCAAAAAACCATGCTAAAGAGTGAATTATTTTTTATACATGCTTAACTGTTGAATAAAGGCAAAGATATACTGTTACTTGAGTACCTCATAAGAATTATACACAAAAATAATTGTATTCCATTTCTAACAATGAACCAACGTATAAAAAATTACATTAAAATCCAATTAAATGATGGTGATGTTACAATAAATCTAAGAAGAAAGTCAATGCAAAGTAACAGAATATCTTTTGATGATACTATATTAATTTTATCTATACCATATCAAAGAAGAATGAAGATGAATAAAATTTTAAAGTTAAATATTCTATCTTGCAAATTCTTCTTACGATGGCAGACGCTCAGAAAACTTGTTCAATAACAAGAATACTGATTAGATTTCCTTAAGGTTCTGCCTTTAGAATTTTGGGAACAGGGCCATTCATCCGTAGAAGCACCTGGGGAAGTGTCAGTATCATGACAATGCAATGAAAAACAGAATTCATTTATATTGTTACATAGTTTTGATCTGATCTTTGCTCAGTCTTGCACTGCGTGAAGTTCTGTGCCAATCTTGTCACCTCACCAAGACAAGTATTTCGCCTCTCTGACTCAAATTGAACACTTGTTAGTAATACATTGTCATTATCATGTAATTCCCTATCCATATGTTTTGAAAGGAACTAGAGTGGTTATGACAATAATTTAAAAAATCAACGAAATTCCTCAGAAGATTTTATGGATCTTGTACTTATTGTATACTTAAAGCTCCACGGAATTTACTGACCTCGATTCATTTTTTGGAATTACAACCCCATTAAAACCACATTTTTTAAAATATAGAATCGATTTCGATGCATATTTTCCCCTGATTTATTCAGGTAATTAAGCCTTATCGCCCCATTCATAAGACCACTAGATCGCTCTACCTTTGAAGCTGGCAGTTCCTGACTATGGCAGAAACAGGTAATGAGACAACTAAACCCACTCTCCACCTTTCAGAAAATGGTACTTTCACTTGGCAACACCCACACAGCCAGGCACTCCTGCTGCTTCCTCGTATTTAGGTGTGGCCATGTGCTTGTTTTGTCCATTGGAAAGTGAAGGGAGCTGACGAGTGTCACTTCTAGAACAAAGCTTTTAAGAAGCTCCCATGGTTTTTCTACCTTCTCTTCTACTCTTCACAGGCTAGAGGCAAAAGAAAATGATGGCACGGCCCTTGGAGAAGGCAGGACCATAATAAAGGGAGATACGTCCCTGAATCATCCCTGGAAAATTTCAGATCAGTCACCAATGAGGAACGCCTCCATTGGACCTAAACCTGGGCAATACATAAACTTTGTTTTCAGCCATTACTATATCCCCACACACGTTGCTGTGTTTCAGCAGTTGTATTACTCGAGCTAATGCAATAACATGAGATAACACTTTGCTGATTTAAATAAAATCATTAAAATGTGGTTGCATCAGGTCACCCAGAATAAAACATGTCCTTTGGGGGTGATGGAGGAGAGAAACAGTTTAACAGTCTGTGTCACCCCATAGTCTGTGTGACTACAGCATGGCAGCCAAGTAATAAATTCCAATTTTACTAAAAAACAGAAAATATTGCTACCCGGTCAAAACCAGAAAACAAATTAGGAGTTTTATAATAAATGTGGCATTTTAAAACATTTGAAATATAAACTGGTTTTGTGGAAAGGTCATCTTTAGAGCCAAGGACAGTGGAAAAACTAAAAAAAAAAAATTGAACATATAATCATTACCAATAAACTCTTAGTACTGAATGAACTATGTATAACCGCCAAGCTAAGGGAGCTTTGTGGTATACAAAAATGGAATACATCCTTTTGCAGTTCAGGAACAAGTGTTCCCAAGATTGGTATAACCAGCAGTTAGCGTGATAATGGGCACAGAACGCATTTTGGAAAACTAGAATTTATTTAGTAAGAAAATGGGATTTTATGAACAGAAGAATGACATGTTCAGATCTGTCATTTTCAAATGCTAATTATGGCACCATATGGATAATGATTTGAAGCAGGGGGGAAAAAAGAAACTAAACTGAGAGACACGCTGAGAGGCTACTGCAATGGTCCAGGCAGCAATTTTCCTGGGTCGCCTGGCAGAGAATGTAGAATTTAAAGCCACTCCCCCTCTATTACTGCTATTTGGCATTAGAAACTTTAAATTTACAATGATCTAATACCCATAAATTAACATCAAAAGTAGAATAAGCTCTTAAGTATAAAAGGGAGGTTTACTTCTTAGAATTCGCTTTCTCTACTTGATGATCAACTGATCTATTATTTTTATGTTTTCTAACCAAAATGTATTCAAGGTAGCTAATTTCTAAAGCAATATAAAGGTATCAATTATAAAATGAATTGCATGAAATTAAATGTATTTGTACAATACAAAATACATATTTGAGAGAGTATACTGACTCTAACATTAATTCATATGCTTATTGTTCATTAAACATTTATTGAGTTCCTACTCTTTTAGGCTTTGGAATACAACAGTAAAGAAAATTGCAGTTCTTGCTTTATGAAGCTTAAATTCAGGAACTAGAAGTATAAACAAGGATAGACAAATACATATACAGTATCAGCTTCTGTTACCATGCTATGAAGAAAAATGCAACAGGCTAAAGAGACAGAGAACAAAAGGGATGGATGAGTTGGTTCTCTTTCAGAGACAATTTACAGGGAGGGCCTTCCAACAAAAGTGACATTTAAAAACAAAGTGGAGTGAAATGAGCAGCTGGGTCCTGTGATGACTCCGGAGAAAAGTCATTTGCATACTATAGGGTTAGCAAGTTCAAAGGCCCTGAGGCAGGACCTCGCCCAGGGAGGCTGAATCTGAGTAAAAAGTGAAGGCGTGGAGCACATATCATTAGCTCACGCAACATTCATTAGGATTCTAAGTTTTTGTAATATAAATTGAATTAGCTTTATCTCCAGTGAAACACTTTTCAGAGACCACAGATCCTTTGGCCTACATCTAAGCACTCTTTGGAAGGTTTCGTATTTCCTGCAACTGCGAAGCCTCCTGTGGATGTGGAGATTGGGGCCACTTCCATTTAGTTATTGCGTCAGCTTCAGAAAGACTAAAACAGGTTGGGTAAATGGAAGTTTGTCACGTATATGGTCCCACTTATCTATAATGAATTCCCTAATTCTCATCCATCATCGCAGGGACACACACACACGCGCGCGCGCACATACCTTTAAAACAGCGATTTTTAACCAGTGTGCTACAAGAATGTTCAAAACATGCAAAACCTGACTATTTGGCCAGGGGCACTGACGACTTTTCCCTCAGATGGTCAAAAAAAGAAATGCCAATAGCCAATACAACAGCCGTCTGGTGTGAGTGAATCAAAATTATACCTTTTCTTTTTTTTGTCAGATCTGCAAAAAATATACTTTTTAGTGTGCTGCAGAATTTTATGAATGAGTTTATATGTGCCACGAGATGAAAAAGGTTGAAAATCGCTGGTTTAAACCAACTCCTACTCTTTCTGTGTTCCCACAGGCCTTTGCTTATATTAGCATTATTCGAAGGATTGCAGTTTATCTTCCCAATATTTTCAAAATATCTAGCTCCTAGAAGGTGCATAATAACAGTTTATTGAATGGAACCAAACAGTATTTCCTGTTACTTATATGTATTCCATTTTCTGTCTCAGTGGTTGACTATTTTAGCACTAGAGACAGACAATAATCCAAGCAACAAGTTCATATTAAAATCACTGGTTAGTTTATTAGCAATGAGAGGCTTTCATGTCATCTTGATACATTCTTCTTAGGAATTAGCTCAAGACCTAAATATAGCCTAGAAGTTAAATAAAACAATTACAGGTCTAATGGAGAAGAGAACATCAATGTCTTTATCTAAAGTCCAAGTAGACCCTAACTGAGCCAGTTATTTTCTGATACTCCCACCAAGTATATTACACCCACTGCTGGGGTTAGTAGGAGGGATACAAAAACAAACAAACAAACAAACTCCTGAAAGTGGCCGAGAAGACAGAACTACAAGACAGAAATAGAAGAGTGGGGCTGTCAGAGTCTAACTGATGGGGGCATGGGCTGGTCACTCAGAATTTTCTATGGTAAATCACCAGCTCTTCCCTAAAGCAGATACTGCAGTAAAAAGTTCCCAATTCCTCCCTGAGGTCATTTAAATAGGTCTCTGCTTCATTCTTTAAGGCCATTATTAATTGATGGCATATTCTACTATATGCACTTCTTATATCCCACAAGACAGATTCCCTTTTGATGGCCTACTGGCCCATCTCTTAGTTTAATACGTCATTAATAATAGAAATAAATTATACATCTCCAGTTCCTAACCTTTTCTCCCTGGTTTTACAGTGGGGAAAAAAGCAATTTAATTAAAAAATAAATAAAAACATCATTTAAAAAATCATTAATAGCATGAAAAATAATAGCTAGCCCTTACTGAGTACTGCAATATTATAAATATTTCACATACATTAACCCATTTATTATTACTGACCACTTTTCACAAGTGAGGAAACTGAGGCACAGGTTGGTTATGTAAATTGTTCAAGGTCACACAGCTGGTAAGTAGCACAGCTAGGATTTCAAGAGAGACAGTGCAGCTTTATAGCCCATGCTTTTACCTCATACATTTACAGTGCTACTGCAGTAGGTATTTTAAATGGACAGGAATAGTCTGAGATGAAATTTTCTCACTGTTTGTGAACTAAGTTATCACTCCCTAATTCAACTCTGTATCCTATGGAATGATCTACGAAATGAGACCCCATAAAGCTCCCTGTGTCAAGCAGTACTGAGACCCAGCTTAATTTCCCATGATGGCGAACGTAAACGTCTTAGGAAGGGTAGCGCCACGCTTGCCACACAGCCTAACTATTCAAGTTCGAAGGGCTTTACGACAACTCATTCAGACCCAAGATAACACCACAGACTACACAGCAATGCACCTGGTTAATCAATTCTGACCAGTCCCTGTCCAGGCCAGTCTTAGCAGCATCCAGCACAGAGTGTAAAATTCTCTGAGCACCCTTCTCTGATGGGTGCTCAGAGAATTCCTCTCGAGAGGCTGTGAAGTTTCCACGGAAGTGGTGTGCTCACTTGCTCAGTATGTTTAACCAGCGCGGCTTTGGGTGATAAGCACACTTCCCTGGAGGATTTTGCGGGTGTTTCCACAATACCATTCACAAACTAAAACTAGAACTGACTGCAAGTGAGGAATTTGTCAACAATAAGAGAAATGTACAGTTACTAGATGGAGTCCATTTTCTTTCTATTTTTTTTTAACTCCTTATGAGTGGTGTTTTTTAGTTTTCAACATTAATTTTCTGAGTAACTTGACTTTTAAAAGGTCTGGATCTGATCCATTCCCACAACCTATTCATCTATTTCCCTACATCTGAACTATATTCATGTTTAATTTCCATCCTAATACCCTGCCTGGGCTTCAGTTTACACTTGCAATATGTGATATTTTGATATCCGGCCGACCCTAGACCACAGGAAATGTATGATTATCAGCGGGAAAACAGATGAAATGGCTAGGAATATACCAAGGTCAACTTGATATGAAGTGGTCATGAAAAGAGATATTGTCAGAGGCGGATTAAGGTTCGTTGAGGCCCCAGGTGCCGAAGAAAATACTGGGCCCCTTAAAAAAAAAGAGACAGGGAAAATAAAAATACATGTTTAAAAGGACATATTTTTCAAATCGTAAATGAAACAAGTGCATATCCACAAACTAATTTACATCCCTGCGAGTTTGCGAATATCATGAGTCTGCCCTGCAGGACAGCCTCTGAAAGTACAAAGTAGCAGATACGATTCTATTGCTCCGACGAGCGGTAGCACAGCCGCGCGGGGCCCAGGCAGCATAGTGTGTGTATAGCAGGCAGCGTAGTAATGAAATAATGAAAATAAGCGAATACAAACATACTATCAAGTTGTACCGCCAACTGCAAACTTGTACATAATTAAAATGGCACATATGAAACCATACTTGATGTCATTAGAAAAAAGTGTAAATTGGGGTTTTGCGGGGCCCTTCAGAAGTCGGGGCCCGGGGCGCGCGCCCGGTGTGCCCGGTGTGCCCGCCGTTAAATCCGCCTCTGGATATTGTATGTGAAGATTGAGGATATCTGAAATTCCTGCGCAGGAGAAATGGTCTGCTGGCAGGCAATGGTTCAGGACTGTGACCAAAGTAGTTATCTATTCCATTTTGCTAAAACAAGTTATTAAAATACTTTTGATAACATAATCAATATTTACTGAGTACCCACTCATGCAAGTCCTGGGACTAAGCCCCAAGGGAAAGATAACAATGCGAAAGATAGAACTTCTCCTTTAAAACTGTGTAAGTCCACAGCAAATTACACTAAAACACTAATTCCCACCACATTTTAAGTTAATCTGGGTTTACTTCTTCAGAGGAGTTCTTTGAGGTAGTGAACTAATTAATGCAGAATAAATTGTTTCAAGTACAATGAGGAATTGTTCCGCAAGCTTTCCTATTTATGAAACCTCAAAGCTAAACCACTGATCTTCTGAAATGCTTAATTATCTAAACAAAGTAAATAAACTCATCTAACCAAAAATATGCTTGTGCATGAAGCTGATATTTTATGGTTATGAAAAGTCAGACAAAGTAGTATGGAATTAGAACGCATTATATTGCATTTTATTCACTGATAAAGTAAATGAAGCTAAATGGGTCATAAAAATGTATACCCAGTTTTATAGGGCACGAGGAATATATAGCAGCATAATTTTTTTTTTATTTTTACAGTAATTAAAAGTAAGCATCAAGCCCCACAATTATCTGAGTAATTAGACTTTCTCAATTAAAAAACGAATGCTGATAAGATTAGCTAGATTTCTGGGTCATTTTATTTTGCATCATTATTAATTTATCCAGGTCAGAATCTTACAGCCAGGACTATGGACGAGACCGGGAGTTCCTAGTTATTAAGTTTGATTTTTGTTTGGTGGGGGGCGGGGAGAAAATCCGAGCAAGCTGGGGGGATTAAATGGGAGGATGGGTTTAAAACAATTAGGAGAGCGACTAATGTGCTGTAAACATTCAGTGAATATTAACAGTTGTTATTTTTATCAAAACACACGTTAAGTAAGCATGGAATCTCAGAAAAGTTACCCTAAAAAAAAAGGGGAATCCATAAGACTGTTTATGGTATGGTAAAAATTAAATATTCCTTTTCATGTTTTCTTATTCTTCTTGTTAATCTTATTATTCCTTGTCTCATTTAGGGAAAGTGACATTTCCTTTTAGATACAGACAGTACAATAAGTAAAATCAAGAACTCTGAATTTAGGGTTTTAGCAAAGCAGTTCTCCAAAAGACATACGCATTATTTTAAACTCTTGGACAGATTCTTTCTACAGGGCAAACCTTTACCTTTCCTGTACTTGGATATGCAAATCAAAGACACTTTTTTTGCAAAAGAGGAATTTCAGATGCTTCTCCAAAGAGCCAAACTGATTTACATACTCATGCAGAGGTCTATAGTAAGAATGGGAGCAGTAACTTCCCGCAGGTCAGCTTTATTTTAGAAAACCTTCCTGTTTTACAGTATGGAATTAGACCTCTTTATGCCCTGTGCATATTGTGGCTTGATGCTGGTTGTTGATGGGTCTGTGCGTGTACATGAACACATGCACAGTGCTATAAACACATATATGTGTACAGACCTGTGTAAGTAAATAAGAAGCAATGCCAGAGAGGATTCTGGAAGGAAATAGGCATCCGTTCATTACTGGGAAAAAGTCTATAGATAAGACCTGGGCTTATGTAGTTTAACATAGACCTGGCAGTTGATTCTGTTAATAAAAATGGAATAATCCAGTATACATATGGACTACACTGACTATACTGCATGTCAATGTAATTGTCATATGACACTGCCAGCTCAGAAGTACAGACCGGTTTCCCCTGAACTGAGTAGAAATTCCTATTGTCGATGATCCTTCAAAATAGCAGGTTCAGGCAAACAAAATACGGGTTTTGGTCTAGGGCGTGGGGACAGTTTTCTCTCTTGGTACCTCCCGCGACTTAAGTCCTACAGAGATGAGCCGTGCTGGACTACTCCAATGGAGGGGAGTTCAGCTAGTCCCCAACCTAAACAGGTATTTCATAGGCTAGCCAAGCTAAGATCTGCACGGCAGAAAACCCTATGGAGACTGTATGTATTTTTAATTGCTGCTGTAACAACTCCCCCAAAATTTAGTGGATTAAAACGATGCACATTTATTATCCTACAGTTAAAGCAGGTCTGATGTAGGTCTCGTGAGCCTAAAGTCATGTGTCAGCGGGGCTGTGTCCCTCTCTGAAGGCCCTAGGGGACAATCCTTTTCTTGCCTTTTCCAGCTTTTAGAAGCCTCCTGTTTCCCTTGGCTCCTCACCCGTTTCCTCCACCTCCAAGCTAGCTTACAGTGACTGAGGAACACCTGCTAAAATCACTAACACAGAGGTGAGAAAAACCTGAACCACTCTCACCAAAAACCAAATTACATGTGCCTGCTCTGCTTCCTCTTCATTCTACAAACATGTGGTATTCTCCCCAGAGGCTATCAACATACCTTCATTTATGTCTCAATACTATCAGTATTCATGTGGGCTCTCAGATAAGAAAGTTATTGTTGATTGCCCCATCCTGGTTTCATTTAAATAGTAAATAGCAACATGGGAATAAAAACCAATTTTGAATATATGCTAATGAAAATTACGAAGATGATCAGTTTCTAAGGTAGGATGAATATCAGACATAATTTCACAGGCCATGCTCTCCATTAACAGTTATTAATGGAAAATATTTCTTTTCTCACACATGCATTTGATGTTACAATTAGAAACCAGAATTTCAAGGAAAATAAGCTGGCCTCGAATGTAGTGTGCAGAATATTTATAATAACACATTTAAAACAAGACTGAGAATGGTTTGAATATATATCTAGGAATGCAGAAATGTGCTATTCTGACCCTGGTTTAACAAGATGTATAATGTTTCTGGGGCTCAGTTTACTCAGCTGTGGAATATAGAGTGAAAGAAAAGCATTTCATCCCTGGTTGGTGTGGTTCAGTGGATTGAGTGCTGGCCTGCAAACCAAAGGGTCGCTTGTTCAATTCCCAGTCAGGGCACATACCTGGGTTTGGGGCCAAGGCCAGTGCCCCGGTAGGGGGCGCTCGAGAGGCAATCACGCATTGATGTTTCTCCCCCTCTGTTCTTCCCTTCCCCCCTCTCTAAAAATAAATAAATAAACCTTAAAAAAAAAAAAGGTATTCCAGACTGTTGGAACAGCAAGTGCTAAGGCCCTGAATTGTGTACTATCAGTCTAGATGCTGTAAATAAAATGGGTTGGAGACAGAGCCACGATGGAACCGGGGTCAGCAGCTAGCAAGCTCCCCTTATGGTCAAGGAAAGAGATAAGAATGAACTGAACTAGGGTGGTGATAGCGGTACAGAGGCATCAGAGAGTCACTGACATATTCTGAAAGGGTAACTCACAAGGTATCATTATGGATTGAAATTTAGGGATGACAGGGACTGGGGAATCAATGATGTGCATGTTTTGCTTTAAGTGAGTAAATAAATGATGGCACCACTTATTGTTCCAGGGAAAACTGGAAGAGGCTATCTCAATGAAAATATCTGATCAAATGATTATATTTTTGATGAACATAAGATGCAGAATACTGCAAGAGAACTTCAGATACAGTTTATATTCAGATCACATTGATTTACATCTGAAAAATCCATGAATGCTGAGGCAATAAATTGATGAAAGATTTTATTGCAAAGAGTCTGAATACTTCATTTTGTCTATGTTTAAAACTGTTTAAATTACCAAGTTAAAATGACTTAAAATATTGATTTATTATTTCA
>PVJD01010722.1:0-51413 GCA_004026545.1 Mormoops blainvillei
TCCCCTCCCTTCCCCTCCCTTCCCCTCCCTTCCTTCCTGAAGGGAGAGAGAAAGAGAGGGGAGAGACATATCGATGTAAGAGAGAAGCATGGATCTGTTGCCTCTCATAGGCCCCCAACTGGGAACCTGGCCCACAACCCAGGCATGTGCTCTGACTGGGAATAGAACTAGTGACCTTTCGGTTTGCAGGACGATGCCCATCCCACTAAGCCTCACCAGTCAGGGCTCAGTTGACATTTTCAGAACTTTTTTGACTTCATATGACTGTGGCTTCAACATTACTGACTTTCCCTTTTCTCTTCTCTGATATTGCGCCTTCCCCTTCTACCTCCTCTCTTCCCTGGCCCCTCTGCTTTTCCTGTCTAGTGTTCTGGGATTTCCTCTTTGGCTTCTTCTCACTCTTCACACTTTAGGGGGTGCTCTCAGCCATACAAATAGCTTTGGTTACAGCAACAACAGCAGGAACAGCCAATACACAGCAGCACTTAACTATATGCTAGTCACTCTTATAAACACTTCACATACACTCATCAAGTCTTCACAACAACCTTGGGAAGTAAGTACTATTCCTAACCCATTTTTTTTGTCACACACATCAGGAATCAGAGGCATGGGAAGTTAAAGTGATTTGCCATGGTCACAGGGCTAGTTGGCAGCAGTGCCCAGATCCACACTCAGGCTGGCTCCCAGACCATGCCTCCTCATTCTTGTGTGTGGCCAGCATATCCTCTAACCCACCATGCCTCAAGCCTTGACCTCTTTTGTGAGTCAAAATGTGCTTTTTTTGCAACTCTTCTCTCACCAGCTCTCTAATTTTATCAGTTCTACCTCCTAAATATTAAGTCTACATTCTTTTCCGGTCCCACAGGCCTTGTTCTGAAATGGACTTCCAGTTTTACAGTTACTCTTCCAGGTTAGCATCTCCTTCTTCCAGCTCCCACAGTACTGCTCCTGAACAGCAGTACTGAAATAGAAATCTTGTTACTGCTCTGCTTAGAATTTTTTCAATTATTTGGCCTTCCTGATAAAAATCAAACTCCTAGCCATGGCAGGTGCGACCTTTCATGACAGGTAAGACTAGCGTCACTTTCTGTCACTTCCCCTTTGCCTTTACTCAGTTAGATAAACCTAAACTGTAACCATCAGAAATGCACATGGTCTCTCACCTGCCTCCTTTGTTTTCTCTACCTCTTCTGCTTACTGAACTTCTCTAGCCCTTTTAAGATTTAACTTATTTCAGCTTCTCTGTAACCGTGCCTTGCTATCCAAGCTTCTCTGGATGCTCTTAGCATCCTGTTTCTATTTCTGTTGTGGTATTTTATCATACTGAATTGTCTCACTCACTAGTTAGCGAGTCCCTGTGTTTGTGTTCTAGGTTCCAACGTAGAGTAGAAGCCTCTTATCCTATCACAGTTGTCCAGGCAATCATAGAAAATAAGTTAAAGCAGGGAACTCTTTAAAAGAAAGTAAAAAGATTCATGTATGAAATTCTTAACATTCTATTTTCAGTTAAGAAATATAAATGCACGTTAACCCCGTCTTTTTAAGTGGGGTCAAGGTTGTTTGAGTGTTGGTTCTTTAGATTTAATATTGCTTTTCTTGCAGAAAACATTCTAATATATCATCCGTGCTCTTCAGTTTCTTTAAAGTTAGAACTTTAAAAGCTTGCAAAGTAATCAGTGTAGAATCTTTCTAGATTTTAACTTACTTTTTTTTTTCAGTTTATGTTTATTATTGTAACATTTTGTTTTGAACATCAAACACTGCACCAAAATATGAGCCATTTATCTTAAGACAATGGTCTTTGCGTTAACCAAGAGTACTGGACTGATGTTTACAATTAATTTCTGACAACTTAAAACTTATTAGTAGCAGTGCTGTCTAATCAAATACTTCATCATGGACTGTAATTATTAAAAGAACAAAATTTCCTGCTCCTTTTTTCTTTCCAAAAAAAAACCAAATAAGAAAAAAATAGCTTTCACTGGAAAGAGCACTTACTTGGAGAAAAGAAAAAAAAACCCTCAAATTTAATTAGTTTCATTAAACCCAGCATGCTCTAAAAATGGGGGGAAACAAGGCTTTCTAGAGTAAACGTGATGATATTGAAAAGATGTTAAAATTCGCTGAAAAAGTCTGTCTTCACCAACTTCCAAAAAGAGAAGGAGTTCACTTCTTACCTGTTTTTAGAAGGTCTTGCCTGCACCTTCAGGAAAACGCGGTGGGAGGGCCCTGTGCCTGCTTATGGGGCACAAGTGCCCCCAGCCATTTACTAGCTGTTTGTTCCTCAGCTGTTTTCCCTGTGGCCCTTGGCAGCTTTCATGTTAGGACATCACAGTAAGTTTTTTCTTTTTCCAGTTGAAAACTATGCAGATGTGTTTAAGCACAGAACACACAGCACTTCTAATCCTTCTAGTTTTTAAAGTACTTGCCCCCACTTACACCAACAGGCATCTTCCCCCCCCCCCCCCCCCCAATAATTAGTCTATGTTGAGTCTTTCTGAAGCGGTCAATATTTAGTTAAATAGCATAGCCACAGTAAAAAATAAAAATGGCAAAAACTAGTTCAAACAGCGCAACTGGTTTTTGGTGAATGTATAGCCCAGCTAGTAGATGGCGATATTGATGGAGCTGTTGAGGAGTGACTCCAGTCTGGACTGGCTGCCTGCTCTGCAGACAAGAAGTAACGGTGGGCGTGCTTTAAGGAAAAAATGGAGAGTGTTAGTTAGTCTAGTGAGTCAACTAAATAGAGATTGAAGGCTTTTAATTTAGATTAAGTTATCTCCCTTTGTTTGCTGGTAGTGTTTTTTTTTTTTTTAGCTGCTTTTATAATTTTCCCCTTTTTGATATGGGGGGATAATTTTGTGATTTATATTAATAGTTATTTTCAGAAAAGACTTAAGAGATGCTTATAAAAAGGGACACAATTACAAGTTAAATAGTGCACATGCAACCATTTTTAAAACCCTGCAAACTATATGAATTTTCAAAAACTCAGTATAAAAATTAAATTATTTTTAATTGATTATTTGTGTGCTAACTGGCCCCATGGTACAAACCACCCAGTAAATGTGTTGAAAAACATGGTTGATGCCTGTGGTATACTACTTACAAAAGAAGTTATAAAACCTTTTTTCCTAAAAATATCAGTAAACTCTTACAAAATGGTTTATTTCCCCTCTTTTTTCCTTTACCCTCTTCTCTATATTTCTGTTAGAAACTTTTTTCTTAAGATATTTGATTATAGTATAAGGCAGCTAATTTAAGCATCTGTTTATCACTGCCTGGCTGGATTGAATGTAAAATTTCAATTGAATTACCTCCCTAGAGAGCTTTTAGCTTTTAGGGTAAAACACATCATTTTCTCTTTTCTCCCTTGGGATTGTCAGCAGAAAGAATTCATCTAAATAGTTTACATGCATTTTGAAAATGTTGTATCCACTGGACTTAGCTTTGTTGTTTGTGGAACATTGCCAATATAAATGGACTATCTACTTTGCTTGTTAACTAGAGCACAATAGTGTTATGTGGTATTACAATATGTGTATAAATTGTAATAGCGAATGACTTTTGCTGATAGCTAACTTATAACCAATTTTCTTACTAACAAATAAGAAGTTTCCTCTTTTATTTTATTTTTTTTTAATTGTTGTTCAAGTACAGTTGTCTCCATCTTCCCACCACCACTTTCCCCTGCCCCACCCACCCCCACCTCCTGCCCTCAATGCTTCCCTGCTTTGGCTTTGTCCATGGGTCCTTTATACATGTTCCTTGACGACCCTTCCCCTTCTTTTCCTCTGTCATCCCTTCTCACTCCTCCCTCTGGTTACTGTTGGTTTGTTCCTTATTTCAATGTCACTGGTTGTATTTTGCTTGCTTGTTTGTCTGTCAGTTGGGTTCCACTTATAGGTGAGATCATATGGTATCTGTCTTCCACCACCTGGCTTATTTCACTTAGCATCATGCTTTCCAGTTCCATCCATGCTGTCGCGAAGGGTAGTAGCTCTTTCTTTCTTTCTGCTGCATAGTATTCCGTTTAAAAATTTAATTCCTAAACTAAGATGTTTTATCATTCATTCAGTCATTAAATGTTTATTGAACAATTATCATGTATATAACTAACCTTATAACTATACATTACAAAATTCAAATATGCATTGTAAATGCTTATTTTGTCTTTTTTTTTTCTGGAAGAGTTTGGGTTTTCTGTGTACTGTTGGTTTTGTAAGGGATAAGTTAAGAGGTAATTAACTGAGTTGAACTAAAAATATCAGCAAGCCAATTCAGCGGAGACTCTGATCAGGCGCTGCGGCACGGCCTTAGTGTATGTGAGCCCCGTGCTTTCCACTCGGGGGGTTCTTCGTTCCTATTTTCAAGTATAATTTCATGAGGAAGTACCGTAATTTTCTTTTCCTTCTTGTACTTGATTACAAAAATTTTGCAAATATTAAACATGAAAAATCAAATGAAAACTCAATTGCTCTAGTTTTTCTTTTGTTACAATAAAAAATGACAGTTTAAGAAGCAGGACAGAGTATGGCATAACTTTTTAAAATATATTAAAATATCAAATCTTCATCTGGCAAAATATTGTC
Organism: Mormoops blainvillei; assembly: GCA_004026545.1. NCBI lineage: Eukaryota > Metazoa > Chordata > Mammalia > Chiroptera > Mormoopidae > Mormoops > Mormoops blainvillei. Next base: position 4,596 of record PVJD01010722.1, read on the forward strand.
AAATTATTAAAATGAAAATATTTGTTATCTCAGATTATCATCAGTTCTGCTGTGAAATTTAGATTGGTTTTTGAAACACATTGTTTCTTACAAAGTCTTAATAGTATCTGTTGGTTGGTCAGTTGGTCTGTCGTCTGCCTTTACTTTGAAATCTCAACTGAAATGGAAATAAGTTTTCATTATTTCAATATATTTCATTAACATTTGTTTTTTAAATAGGCTTTTAAATAGTCTAAGAATTTGAGATGTGTATTGGGAAAATTGGTAGGTTGTTTTTTTTTTAAATCCTCACCTGAGGATAGAAACACCAATTGATTGCCTTTTGTATATACCCCAGTGGGGAATCAAACCTGCAACCTAACCTGGGTATGTACCCTGACCAGGAATCGAACCCTGGACCTTTCAGTCTACGGGACAGTGATCCAACTGAGACACAATGACCAGGGTGGTAGTTATTTCTTGAACTTAGTATCTTTTAAGAGAATAATTTAAAGACCTACATTACTGAAAGAAAACTTTGTAATTAAAGTAGGCCTAACAGAGAAATGTTGTATTTGTGGTTTTGAATTTGGTAAGTTTATCATTTGAAAGATGTGTTGCTTGTTAAGAGGAGATAAACATGTAAGAAGTAGGGAGGAACTATACAGTATGTAAACTGCTGCAAATCTGTCCTATGTGGTGAGAATCCCAGCTGATCCAAGGGTTCATTTGACTTTACCAAACTCTCATCTTCTCCAATATTTTTCTCTGTGCTTTGTATACTCATCTGGCTTCTGTGACTTAGCGACGTGCTTTTCCTTCATAACATTGATTGTACTGTCACTTCTTTTTCACTCCTGCAGCTGATCTCTCATCGTCATCTTCTGCTTTAACTATTGCCACTTTCTTCTCATTGATCCCCTTGCTTCCAGCATTGTCCTAGGTTCTCTGCTGTTTGTTTACCAAGGTCATCTCTTCTGCTCTTACAGCTTCAGTTTCTTACCTCTGTTTGGCCCATGTCAATCAACCTTTTATCAACTATTCCCAATCCTTATTAGGAGCTTTCTTACATAAATTCATCCTCATAATCAAAATATCACTTCTTTTTATATTTCTATATAGCCCACAGCTATTTAATCATCCTTCTCAAAAGAACTCCTTAAGAAAAACAGAAAGAGATAGGGTCAGTCACTATTAATCTCTCTTCCCATGACTTTAACCAAATGCTTTCATCAGCAGAGTAGATACAAACTCAAAATACATTTATTCTTTCCAGCTGTAACCTGCCTTTCAATAATGTGCCCACCAAAGGAATTACACATTTTACTGTATTTGGGCTAAAATAATTATTTTTTCTTTTCTGTTTTTATGTTGTTTCAGAGCAGACTCTGAATTGACAATTAGGTATTGTGATGAAAGCAATGGAATGTAATCTAAAGTTATAGTTCTTCTCTATATTTGACTGTGGAATGTTCCACATTTATAATCTTTTCCCTTCCCTAACCAACACACATTCTTCAGTGATCTGATTACTGTCCCTACTGTCTGTCAGCTGGGGGTATCAACCTTCAAGAACATATTTGGTCATAAGAGCAAATAAGAAGAAAATGACCACATAAGGTTGAAAGCAATAATAGAGAAAAACAACCAATCAATAACTGTTGCCTGTGTCATATCTCAGGGCTGTCTGGTTTTGAATGTAGGTCTCTATGTGGAGAGGAGGTATCTCTATTAATCCTAGCAAGTGTGGCATGGTATGTAAGTGAGCTCATTGATTCGCAGGTGATGATTGAATGTTGAACTGTCAAAAGTGGAATAGTGGTTTTCTGTTGGTCAGTGTTTTAAATTGGAGTTCATTTCCTGGAAACCTATTTTCTCTTCATTTATTCAGTCAGTTAATATTTATTGAGCACTTACTATAAAAATATCCAAATCACCTGTGAAAATTTTATATACATTTGTTGAATATATAAAATATGGAACTTTTTAAGTATATTTTTCCCCTAAAGGATTTTTCTTGATGAGCTAGCAATATAGACCAAGACTTTATTTAAATACACTCGTAAGTCTAATGATGAACAATGATGCCTTCTTCTCTTGCTCTGTAGGAAGTCTTCATTGCTCCAATAACCTTCAAGCTGCGTTCATAGTAGGGTCTTTTTGCTTTTGAAACATTTTCCTTCAATGTGCGTTCAAGCCTCTACCTTCCTTCAAATGGTAAATTCTAAGTGAAGCGTTTTTATCTTGGTGAGACTTCTTGCGTATAGTAAACCTGTCATTTTAAAATCTCATTTTGGGACAGAGTTAGCTAAATTTCAGTTAAGTAAGGGGTCTTTCATAAAGTAAATATTCTTTTTTTCCTTTCACTTTTGAACTTTTAGGAAAAGAGCAATATGTAAAGGGGTGGGGAAAAGTAGGTTTGCAATTATAATTATGTAAGACAGTTTATTCTTATTATTTACTTATTAATTTTTGTATTATTTATCTTATTGTTATTATTTCATATCTTTACTTATGATATACCTTTTAGATAATGATGGCTGGTAATTTAACCTACTTTTGCAAACCACCCCTTTATATAGAATTGCAAAATACTTAATTGTTAGTATGTTAGTTTTCTTTTGCTGTGTAACAAATTACTGCAAATTTAACAACTTAAAACAACACAGATTTGTTGTCTCACAGTTTCCCTAGGTCAGATTCTAACATGGTTCAGCTGTGTTCTTTCCAAAAGGTCTCTCACAAGGCCAAAGTCAGCCAGATTGAGCTTGGGGCCTTTTTCTAAGCTTATTCTGTGTCGGCGGCTATCAGTTCCTTGCGGCTGTAGGACTGAGGTCCTTGTTCCCTGGCTGGCTTTTATACAGGCCACCCACCTTCCTTACCGCCTGCTCCCCTTCCCTTCCATCCTCAAGCCAGTAAGGGCTCGTGAGATCCTTCTCATGCTCTGAATCCTTGACTTTCTCTGCTGCTACCAGTCAGAGAAAACTATTTTTAAAAGGATTTTTAAATTAGGTCCACTTGGTTAATCTCATGTTTTCCTAATCATAGGAGTGATAACTCATCATATTAAAAAGTTTAACCCAAGGAAATTATAAGCCCTAGTCACTTTTAGAATTTTGCCTGCCACAGATCATTTGACTGAATCAAAGAATCTAGGTTGATACTTATTTTCCTGTAGAATTTTGAACAAATTACCCCATTATATTAGCATTTAATAATATAATTGAGAAATCCTGTACCATTTTGAATCCCAATCACTACTGTGCTATCAGTATTTTTTCTCTAGCAAATTTAGATTCTTCTTTTTATAACTGGCTTTTAAATTTTCACTGTGACTTACCTTTGTGGTATGGGTCTCTTTGCTTTTACGCTAGTGGCATTTGGTAGACTCTTCTACTTTTCTTCTCTGTTGAAGAACCTCATGTCTCCTGGCAGACTGAAGAAGGAATAGTTGCCTGGCCGCTCAGGATTGGGAAGGCCATCTGGGCGGCTGACTTCTCGCACATTCAGCCAGTCCATCATTTCTTAGCCCCATACTCCACTTTCCAAGGGACCTGGTGCCTCTAATTCCTGAACTTTTCTATGATCTGTCCTGGGAAGCAGTTTATTTAATCATTTGCATTTCTTTTTGCAGGATGCTTTAAATACCAACTTTTCCTTTCCTTTCAAAGTGAGATATAATCACTCATTCATCCCTTCTCCATCTTCTCAACACATTGACATCTCTATCCATTATTTTTTCCTCTCCTGTTTCTTTATTATTGTGGACTTAACACAATTTTAAGTTCCTTTAATAACTTTTCTTTTTTTTTGGCAGGAGGATTAAATGGGAGCGGATATGTATCCCTCCATCGTTCTATCGTGCTGATTCAGAAGTTTTCCCTTTTTTTTATTGTTTAATCATGATTATTTCATTTTGGTTTCACTATAAAATGAAGTTTTAGGACACAAAGTATCAGATTACAGCATGGTACCTCTTTAATGGACAAACTTTAAATGCATATTCCATGTATAGCATTGTGCTAAACTGGGGAACCAGGCAAGCAAGACGTAGCCTGTGTCCTTAGGAAGTTTCCTGTCCTGTTGGTGGTGAATAACACAAAGGAAAAAAATTTTGAAGAAAAACCCTAAATGTCCAACAGTAAGAATATTACTAAATAAACAATTTATTTATATGATAGACTATTGAGTGCTCATTCAATCATATTTTTGAAGGTTAATAACCTAGGGACATGCTCTATGTAATATTAAGTGAAAATAGGTCATAAACCAGTATAATTTCAGTTATATAGGAAAAAATAGAAATATATGTAGAAAAATATTAAACTGTAAACCCTGATATTAACAGTCATTTTTTTAAAAATCTAGATTGTGGGATTATGCTGATTTTTAAAGAAAATCAAGTATCTTTTGGACTATAATTAGGATTGCCTTTCCCCTTCTTTCTATAGTTGCCATATTAATTAGCATCTACTTATATCTACGAGGATGTCAGTATTTTTTTGCCTCCCCGTTACTGTATATTAGAATATAGGAGAAAGGAGTAGATATTTGTATCCCTGTGTAAAGCTTACACCAAATCCACTGACTGGTATAACTTAGTATGGTTAGTTACAGGAGCACTTTGCCTTTACCTGAGGCAGCTACTGTTTACCATATTTTTACTGTATCATTTCTTGTTGCCAAAATAAGCCTTCTGTTCTTTAAAAAAAGGTGAATAAATTATCAAGAGCACAAATAATGTTTTATAGCAATTATTGATAAATTATACTTTTAACAGAGGCATTTGTCTCAAAATCATATTTATGAAGAAATAAATAGAAAACTACATCATTTCATGTGAATATGATCAATTTAGGTAGCTAGAATGTTGCAGATAAAATGGGTACCTCTTTTATATGTACTTAACTGTTGCCGGGTATATGGCTGAGCAGATGAACAGAGCCAGCCAGCCAGCTACTATTTGGTGACTCCGAAAAGAACCAAGAAAACAAGCATGCGCTTCGTAATGCTGGCATCACTGAAAACTCTGTGCCCTATCACATGGACTGTGAAGTGCCAGTCTCAGAAAATTGAAAGTAGGGAGTTATAAAATGATTCCGATTCTTTGAATTACTACAACAGACCAATTATTTTATAAAAATTGTCACTTATAAAATACATTTAAGTAGCAGTTTCCACAACTTATAGGGGGATTACACAAGGAAAGTATGCCAGCATATCATAGGATATTATTTATTTTTAACTTACTCTGTTTTACAGAACTTTTTTCTCTTTAGGATTCTTACTAAGAAAATAAAGATTTTGATTGGAAGCATGTGAATTTTATCCTAAGTTAAAAGAGATCATAATAGTTTTCATAATAAATTCATCACAATAATTTACACTTAGGGTGCCATATTAATCTTTTAAATTATTTTTTAAAGTCCTGCTTCATGAAGTAGTACTGTATATAAATATAATTTCTTTTAGCATGCTTATGGAAATTTTCCAGGTGTGTGTGTTGTGTTTTTTTTTAAACGAATTTTTTTAGGTTGCATATCAGAGTTTACTAAGATCTATTGCATTTGACTTTAATTTATTTAAGAATGCCTTATATTACAAACCTGTTTTCTTTATGGGGATTTATCTAGCCTTGTAGTGTCAATGATATTAAGCTATTTGTAATGGAGGGGTTTTATTTTAAAGATTTTATTTATCTTTAGAGAGAGGGAAAGGGAAGGAGATAGAGAGGGAGAGAAACACCAACATGCAATAGAAACATCCATTGGCCGCCTCTTGCATGCCCCGAACCTGGGACCTGGCTGGCAACCCAGGCATGGGCCCTGACCAGGAATCAAACCAGCAACCTTGCAGTTTATAGGACAATACCCAACCCATTAAGCCACACACATCAAGGCTGTAATGGAGTTTAATTCTAAAGCACTATAATGTATATTTTTAAGATGAAGGGAAAATACTAGAAGAAGTAAAATTTTAAAACAAATAAAAACATTCTTGGAGTGTTTCCAAACCTTAGCATAGCCCATGCCAAAAAAGTAAGAGGTCTTTCTTGAATGAAGTTAATTACCCACAGGGTGCATGTTAGTCTCTTTTTAAAATTCTTATAAAAACAAAGAAATTAATTATCCCATATAAAAACGAGTCATACTCTTTCTGGCAAACATTCAATTAACTTTTTAGTGCTTGCTATTTAATGTTGTTTTTGACCAACCAACCATTGAAAACTACTTTCCTTTGAAACTGGTCTTGAGTGGAAAACAATGTTGTGTGTAACTGTTTAGATGGCCAGTTACATTTGATCATCAACTTTTTTCCCATGATCTTTGAAATCAATGGCTCGTTTTATTTCAGACTCACAGTGAGGCATGCATCGAGCACAGTTATTTTGTGTGTTTAGTGTTTAACAGAGTTAACCTCTAATTCTTGTTAGTATATTTTGTATTAAATTTTTTCATCTGATTCACTAAAGCAGTGACAGTTATATTTAATTTTTTAAAGAAAATAAGTGCATTGCATTTTTAAAATATTTTCGCTGATAAATACCTTTTGTATTTTAGAAGGTATATTGTAAATTTGATAATTTTAACATTTTGCCATATTGACTTTCTCTTTGAACACACAGACATGTGTGCGTGCGCACACACCGAAATTTTTTATTCTGAATCATTTGAGGGTGATTGCAGATATTACTATGCTTCGGCCCTATAACTTAAGCATCTGTTTACTAAGAACAAGGACATTTCACCTACTTAATCATGAATCAACACACTTAGGAAATTTAACATTGATATAATATTGTCTAATATTTAATTTTCTCCAGTTTTCTCAATATTTTTGTAGCCACCTTTTTTACCACTCAGTTTAGGATCCAGTCAAAGGTCATACACAGCATTCAAGTTATGTCTTTTTAGTCTAACAATCTGTTAGCTTCCCCCTCTAAATATTTTATTATAATGATGTTATTGAAGAATCCAGGCCAGTATGGATGTGTCTGATTGTTTCTTCATGATTACATTCAGGTGAAAAGATTTTGGCAGGAATACTTCATGGGTAACACTGTTTCCTTTTCAGTATATTACATCAGGAGGCACATAATATCAGTTTATTCAGCTTTTTCGGTGGGGATAGTTATTATTAAGTTAATACAGTGTTTGCCAGATTTTTTTCATTTACAGGTAACTTGTGCCCTGACTGGTATGGCTTAGTGGGTTGGGCATTGTCCAACAAAGCAGAAGGTCACCAGTTCATTTCCCATTCAGAGTACATTTCTGGGTTGTGGGTTCGGTCCCCCGTTGGGGCACAGATGATATTTCTCTCTCACATCGATGTTCTCCCCCTCTCTTTCTCCCTCCTTTCCTTTCTAAAAAATAAATAAATAAAATTTCTTTTAAAATAAAGATAGCTTGCCCCTTTTGTAATTAATGAGTAATAGGGGATATTTTGAGACTATGTAAATATTCTGTTTTTCAGCATTTATGTAGCATTCATTGATGATTCTTGCTTAAATCAGCTATTACAATGGTGATTGTAATATGTTGATTTTCAGTTGCTTTCATTTCTTCTGCATTGGAATTCTTCTGTTTAAGAAATAAAAATGATTGTTCCACTCCTATCTCCATTTTAAGTTTTTAGACTGGAGTCAGGATTCTTTTTTAAATTTAATATGTAATAATCTATTCCTATCACTATAACATTTTATATCTTGCTGCTAAATTGTCCCAAATTTGTCCATTGAACATTTTCTTACTTTCTGGCACAACATGATCTTTAGGATCCCTGTGTACTTTCCTTTCCTTATTTTAGCCTTGAAAGCAGCCATTTCTCCATGAAATCTTGTTCCTTTTAGTGGGGAAATGTTAGCAAAATTTATGATTTTTACTGAGGTCAGAAGTATTCAACTGTACTATAAATCTGTGGTTTAATATGCTTTTATCTTAGGAAGTAATTTCTTATCTATAAAGCAGGGAGGTGTTATGATTACTTAATCTTTGAAATTGCTTAGATGTTGCAGAGTTTAGCATTCATTGTATTATATATGACATTAGACTTAATTGTAGAAATACAATTTTAGGAGGACTATGAATATAGTGAAGATGAGAATGTTGATCTTCTTTTTTGAAGTTAATCATCTGTTTCCAGGCAGACAAAATTATTTTATTTAGCATGTATTTATTTAAGAAGTATTTATTATTATACTAGGCAAGTCCAAAGTATTGAGGTAAGTAGGACATAGATTTTACCCTTGAGCTTGCAATCTGTTGGAGAACATAAGACAATTATTAGGATATCCGTAATGTGAGATAACTGCAGGTGTCACAAAATATGTTAAGGTGTCATAGGATTCAGAAAATAGAGATCAGATCTGATTTAGGGAATCGAAGAAGTTTCATGGTGTGTTTGAGTTAGAGCGGTGTCCTGTTTACCTGGAAATGAGGGCCATAGGAGGGAAGTAGTAGAAATGGCTAGAAATGAAATTGAAACCAGTTTGGGGGAGGCCTTAAATTTCAGGCTAAGGTTCTGAATCCAGTAGACAATGAAGAATGGCTTATTTTTGAGTAATGATGTTTGTACATGTTTCTCAGAGCTAGTGGATAGGTATCAGTGGAGGCTAGTTTGAGCAAAAAACCATGTCTTCTCTAACCAGAGAAGAGGGGGCTACGTTCTACTTATGCTTGGTAGCCCTAATACAAATGAAATTAAATCATCTTGGGGATATGTACACACATGTGTATATGCACACACACACGTATATGTATATATATTTTTTAAATGTCTGTCTCCTCCATTATATTATACATAAATGACACAAGAAAAGACCTTGCCTGTCTTATTCATAATTGAATATTCTCTCCCTGGCATAGTGCCTGGCACAATAAGTATGTATCTTGTATTTGAATATTCAAATGAATTAGAAAGTTAGTAAAAGTACATATAAAGACCCAGGAAAATGAACTAATTGTACAGGTAGTAGTAATTGGAAAAGTTGGAATAAACTTTTATTTTTAATAGAAATATTAAAGATAATAGGCCCAAGCAGAGGCTGCAACTGGCAGACGGTAGGTGGAATCCGTTTCATTTGCACAATGTTGGCCTTCATGATATTTTTAAGAAATTTGAAATAGTTGCCAGCATTTAAAACTTGGGATTTTTCTGGCTTCTCTTGACTAACTGGAAGATCTGGGCATGCTACAGTTGGCCGGAACTAGGTCGCACCTGGCTTGCTTTCCTTACTTTGGGTTGGATGTGCAAGCTCCAGTCCACCATAGTTTCTCCCACTTCCCATTACTCTCTGATGCTATCAGTTGCCATTTATCATTTTTCTCATACTGTCCTTTCCTATACTTTCCTTTTTGTTTTGGTAGAGATAAAAGGAAAAATGAACTGTTACTTGTGTCCATGTCTCTTTTAAAAGTGGAAGAAACAAAGAGAATGAAAGAACCTAAGAAAGCTGAGAGAGTATTTCTTTATAGATGTGAAAAGTATTCTTAGTCTTTAATATACAATAAAATGTGTCTACGTTGAAAGAATACACACCAAGGGGCTGGTTCCAAAACAAATTCTGCCCTTCCCCTGAAAGCATTAGAGTTTGAGACCCTAAGGTAGACTGTCAGGAAGCTGACAGTGTTAGATGAAGTAGTAGATGGGAAGAGAAAACATTGAGTCTGAGTGTTCCAGTATGTGTAACAAGTGCTGCCTCCAAAACTACTCTAAGAGAAAGTAGAGAGTCAAGACAGGCATGTGGTTTGGGGATGAACCAGTGATTTTTGAGAGTTTTTCCTAATTTTAATTCAAATAAATTGTTGATTATTTCCCTTTTTATAGACACAACTTGTTTACTTTCATATGTAATGAAAATATAAGTATCCCTTGTTGTCCAGATTTATTCACATTTTGAGTAGGTTACAAAGAGTTCAGCTAATTATAGATACCTGTCTTTTTTTTTTTAGTATTTTTATGAAATTTACAATTCAAGGGGTAAAAATATTGCAAGGCAATAACGTCCCTTTAAAAGCTTAAAATTAATAAAAGATTCTGCCTTATATAGTTTGCACTTCTAAAAATATGTGGTAAATGCAACCATTTTAGACAGATTATATTCCAAAAGTTTTTTGGCAGTTGCCAATCAGACAAAAGGAAATTTAATACAGTGTGATTTAGTGAACTGCATTGGGGTAATCAAAGATGCTTCTAGGATAGGAGTTGATCCTATGAAAAGACTTTTCTTTTGTTACTTGAGTACTTTAGAATATATATGTGATGTTTCTTCTTTTGTCTAATTCCTCTTTCCTCCTAGCTTTCCTTTAATTTTTCCTATTGAAGTTATTGCATCATAGGCCTTATCTTTAATTCATATATTGGGGTGGTAAGGCTCCTCTCAATTATGGGCACATCATCCTAGCCAAGAAGTAAAACAAATAAGATATCTGATAATGCCTACATTTAAAGAGAACAGGATTAGATTATTCAATATCCATTCTGACAAAGCTATCAGAAACAGGTGGTAACTACAGCTACATGGTTCTTATTCAAAGGAAAAAACTGATGTCTGATGGGAGAAGGGACAGTTTGCTGATTAAGATTATTACTCCGAAGCTCTGTTTTCCTTTTAGAGGTGAACTTTGAAAAACCAGTAAAATCTGGAAAGATTTCAAAAGGTGGCTATTTTAGGAAAAATTACAGATTTCTGCTAAATTGCTGTTAATCTGCTTTGTGGAACCAATGCAGCATCAACAAAGACTCATCTTATTCTTTTGTGATCTCTTCTAGCTCTTGACACCCCTAACCTAATAACATGTTTCTTATTCAGCACTGTGCATGAAGTTTAGCCTTTCCATGGGTTCTTTACTTTCTCCCTTGCATTTTGGGCTGAAATTTAGGTGACATCGGGTGAACAGTGTTACTTGGGTCAACTGGCTTAGCTTCCTGTAGACTCGAATAGCTTGAATAACTTTTAGTGATTGTTATAGATTCAGACCCAGGTTCTGGCCTGTAAGGACGACCGCCAGGGCACTCAGAGTCTCTAGAGTTAAAAACCTAGACGTAGTCACGCCTCCATTTGTTGTGTTGTTACCTTACGGTTTTGGAGCACCACAGAACCAGTGCTAGTGAGATTATTTAAATTCAGTGTTTCCCAGAGTGTGAGGTGTGTATCCCTGCTGGCAAGTGAGGTGATAGTAGGTGAAAAATGAGTGTTTAGGTTTAGTCTTTGCATTTTAAAGTATATTAGAAAAATATAATTAACAAAAAGATCTGGTGATTTCACAGGTATTATTGCTTAGAACAAGGATAAAGCAGTCATATAAGTTAGAAAATGGCTGAATTTTAAGGGATATAAAGGGATCATAATTCAGATGTTATGCCAATATGGCAAAAAAGAATTATAAAGGTAATACACGAATGTCAGACATTTGGGAAATATTGACTTAGTAGAGCCACAGGAAGAAAAAGGAAAAGTAAAATGACTTTCCCAAAATTAAGCAAGTAATTTGTAGTCCAACCTTATATTTGCATATCCATTGTCCTGTCCCTCACGTCATATTGCCTTTATTCATTGTTGATACCTCAGGAAAAAAAATACAGTAAGTTACTTAGTACTGCCTGTTTATGTTTTTTTGTTTTTTTTTTTTCAGGGTGTGCTGTTTTAGACCACCTATCAGGCTTCCCTCTGTTTCTGTGCATAAAAGGAATACTAGTTTTCAGTTACCCATACATTCTACACACTGTTGTAATCTGCTTTGCTCTGCATTTTAACAGTAGAAAGTAGATTGCGACCAGCCTTACCTCTGTCATTTGGGAAAGAGAGTTCCTACGAATATCTTCTTTCTACCAACTTATGGTTTTTTTCCTAGGATACTCAGTATGTTCATTATTTTGTTAGTTTAGGTATATGGATGGTTATTTTAGCTTTTTGTCATTTTGGGAAGCATAGAATTTTCTTAGAACTTAAGACTTTTAGTTGATCATTGGTTTACTTTCTAAAAGGGTTAAAAGTCTACATTAGGAAAAAAACACAAATCAAATGGTGTTAATTAAGGGTAAGGTTAAGCTGCAGTAATAAAGAGACCAAATAAATATTGGCTTAAATAAGATGAGTTTAATTCTGTGGCTAACAGTGTGGCTGGTCTAGGCTTGCAGGACAGCTCTCTTCCATGAAGTCCTTCTGGGACTCAGGCCCTTGCTATCGTGTTGCTTAGCCGTCCCCTAGGAGAGTTGTCCCACCCTACATGGTGGGAAGCTGAGTTACTGCCAGCTGTGTGCCCCCAAATCCAAAGAGGCTATTTTAACTTGGAGATCATTCACAAGTAACATGCTGCCTTTCATGCCCACTGGAGTCCTACTGAGTTACATGGCCATACCTAGCATGGAGGAGAGTTACAAATGGAATCCCTACCTGGACAACCACAGGTGCCCAGGGTGAAGGTGAGAACTAAATTGTAAGGGACAACCAGAGTAGTTCCGTGTTCATCTTTTTAATGTATTTATCCCCCAGGTTTGCTTTTGGTTAAAGGAGAAGGTTCTCTGTCTTAGTTTAAAAGCTGCTACTATAATAATATAAAACCATGAAAGGTTTTGGCAAGAGGGCAAAATGATTAGATTAGTGTCTTAGAAGTTCTTAAGGCAGTGTAGAGGTTGGATTGAAGCTGGAAAAGACTGTAGGAAAAGAAATAGTAAAGTGAATCCTGTAATAATTAGCAAAAGTTAATGAAAACTTAAGTCAGTGGCAGCAGGAATAGACAAAAGGTGATTGGTTCAAGAGATATGTAGAAGTTAGAAATACTAGTAATTTACAAAGTAATCTATAGAATTTGCTATATGCCCGTTCAGGCAGGTAATTACCAATCAAAGCATTTATTCGGCATTTCCAACCTGCTCAAATTCCACTGCTCCCTTTCTTCCCTGTCCCCATTTCTTCTGTGTGTGTGTGTGTGTGTGTGTGCGTGTGTGTGTGTGTTTAAAGCAAGGGCTGCAAACTCAAATGCCTTCCAGAAACAGAAATGAAAATGTTTAAGGGGTCAGTGGGTGGCAGTTGAGATCTTTGAACTAGAGAGTACTTTTTCTGTCTAACGTGGATGGCTACTGCTTAGCTCAATTGATTATTCCCAGGCAGGAATGTAAGGACTCTGTTGCCAGGTTTTTAACTTTTAAAAATAAAAACTGAAAATTCAGATTATAACCTGAAATCCTGTATTTTTTAAATGTTGGTAACTTTAAAAATGTTAAATTCTAACAATAGCTATTTCATGGGATGGCTGTGAGGATTAAATGGGTTAATAAATGAAAAGGTCTTAGAATAGTACCTAACACTATGAATGTCACCTGTCACAACCCATTATTATCATTGTCTTCATCCACACTCATATATCCACATTCTCTCCCTCAAACTCTGCCTTACTGACAGCTGCTCAAGAAACATACACACACATAGACACACACACAAAGCCTTTTCTCTGTAAAGCAGCAATGTTATTCCACACTGCCAGAGTCACAAAGCACATAATGAGACAGAAGCTAATATCAAACATTTTTCAAGCCACAGAACTCTTTCTTCAACAAATGCTTACATGGAGACTGATATGTAAGAAAGATTAATTTGGATCTGCTCTATTTGAAGTGGTTATGGGGCATTAAATAGAGCAGTGGTTCTCAAACTTTAGCTTGTAACTGAATCACTTAGATGGTTTATTACAGCACAAATTTCTGGTCCCTAACCCCACAGTTTCTGAGCCAGTGGGTCTGGGAAGGGCCCAAGAATTTTCATTTCTGACAAGTTCCCACATGCTGCTGCTGCTGCTGTTGCTGCTGGCTGGGGGAACCACATCTGAGAACTACTGTGCTTAGAGGTTACATTTTTATATACTGAGAGACTTGCTTTGGAAGGAAAAGAATCTCAGGAGGTATGTTACTTCTCAGTCAGAGCTGTGGTCGTTCCTTCTTCCTTGGAGGCCTGTTGTCTGGAATGTGTTTGATGGTCTAAAGAAAGTGTGATCCACTGACCAGCAGCATCAGCATCACCTGGAGCTTTTGTAAATTCAAGTTCATGGGCCTCACTTCAGACCTATTGAACCAGAATCTCCTGGGTGCCCAGGTTATGTGTTTTCAAAAGGTCTCTGGTTAAATGTTTTGCATGCTGAAGTTAGTTGTGAGAACTGCTGGCCCTACTCAGAAGGTGGGGGTAGCTTAAGAAATGCCTCGTGGATAGAACTGTAATTATCACTATCAGCACTTGACCTCCACCACTGTCTACCCCTCAGAACAGCACTTCTACTAACTCAAAGGCCCTGATTCTAGCAGAAGCTTCCTTGGCCTTCATTGTACTGGTACCATTGGATAAACCGCTGCATCAGTTAACAACTTTAATTTAGAAATGATTCAAGTTATAGAAAATGAGAAGATTGGTGGACAAACCAGTTTTGTAGAAAGGATGCTGAATTAAGTTTTTAAGAGTCTTATGTGTGGTTAATGGCCACAAATCCAGAGCAAAAGGAAACTAATAGTTTAATAGTTTAACTTATGCCAAATGCCTTACTAGGCTCTATTGAATTCTGGTGACAACAAAGAGAATCACCACTGCAGAGCAGGTAAAGATATCTTCATTTGCAAAATACAAATCCACTAGGAATTGGCAGAGCCAGGATTTGAACCAAGGTCTATATGAAACTAAAACTTAGGCTCTTTCCGCTCTGTGGTTGTAAGTTATTTCCCAGAGCTCTCATAGTCCATCACTCTCCTTCTTATGTTGAGCACCTACAATTTGTAAACACTGGGCCTTTCCTGCTTTCTTTATTATGAAGTGTCAAAGTATATATATTGTGTGAGGTAAGTAGGCAACACTAACTACTGCAGCATAAAAATTGCTAAATGTATCAGGGCTTTTGAAATGAATTCCTTACCTTAAAAATTTTAAACATGTTTAATTCTTTTTTGGTTTTTTGATTTGTCGTTTCATTTATTTATGCATTCATTGGTTGATTCTTATATGTGCCTTGACCAGGGATGGAACCCATAATCTTGGCATACTGGGGCGATGCTTGTAATCAACTGAGCTACCCGATCAGGCCCAGTAAATATGTTTAATTCTAATTGAGTATTAAGCTAAAGTTATTTTCTCAGAGACATTACCCTAACTACTAACCAAACGCTAGAAATAATTTAGTGAATTTTGAACTGAATTTAAACACTTATTTGTATATGGGATCAGGAAACAGGGCAGAATTTTAAAAATATATATCAGTAAGTTCAGACCAGAAATAATGCATTTTTCTTAAGTTGTTAAATAAGGACAAAACTGGAATAAATAGTATCTGACCGAAAATGATATTTTACTTGAGATGTAGAGCTCCTAATCTTAAGAAATTAGCTTGAACCTTAGCTTTAAGTATTTCAAGTTTTTATTATTTCCTATACACTCATGCTAAATGATGTGTTTTGGGGTTCATATTTTTTTTTTTAACTTTATTTACTTGTTGTGAGAGGGAGAGAAACATCAATGTATGAGAGAAACATTGATTGGCTGCCACTCACACGCCTCCAGCCGGGGACCTGGCTCACTACCCAGACATGTACCCTGACTGGGAATCGAACCAGCAAACCTTTTAGTTTGTGGAATGATGTTCAACCCACTGAGCCACACTAGTCAGGGCTGGGATTCATATAGTATTTTGACTTTGATTCTGTGAATTGGAGTGAAAAGAGTCAAATTTGAAAGTTTAGTCTTACTGCGTAGATCTTTTTAAAGAGTTGCTTTGAGATAAAAAATGTGTTAATTGTTGATATGATCAAAACATATTTCTTTAGAAAGCAGAAATAATAAATAAGCAAATATGAGGGAAGGCTGGAATATATAAGCCATGAGTTATTTTGATTTTATTGAGTTGGGTAATGAAACCTGGCTTCATCTGGAATGATAATTACTGTCATTTCAGAAAAATTATTTTAGATTTTTAAGATAAAAATTCTTAAGTTACTGAAATTATTTGTACCCAAAAATGAACATTTGCTCATGAGTTTCACAGAAGACAGTAATTACAAGTAGTCTGTCCCCTGGAAGAGAAGTAGATGCAAACTAAACAAAATAATGTATTTTAACAAATGATTTTGTTTTACTTAGTACGGTAGTATAGATCTAGTTCAATATTACTCTGTAAAATTATTTAGAGTATATAGTTTAGTTTTATTTTGTAGATTTTAATGGCTGGCACTAGCAGGGCATTGACTAGCGGCTGCAAATGAGTTTGGGTATGAGACATAATTTTCATTCATCCTACAGATATGTTTCGTTTGAGTCTCACAGTATAGTTTAAATTTTTCTTTCATTGCCAACATTTTTAAACAATAAATTTTACACACCAGAAAACAAGTTTTTAGATATTCTCTTAAAAATTGGAAGATTGGGAATACTGCGCTTCTATTCTAGTAATGACCACTATTACCTGGAGCTGAGACTTACTGCCTCTCTGGTTTGCACTAGGCCCAGGACTCCTTTCTGTGATAGATCCAGCTTGCTCTACATAAATACATTTTTCTGGTGCCTAAAGGCATTTGGGTTGAGATCCCCTACTTTAAACAATGCCTAGGCTATCACCAGGAGTCACAGTCACTTTAATAAATTTTGTTGTCGAGAATTCTGAAGTCATGATTACTAATGATTTAGTTATTATTTTTATGTACATTTGCTTTGGGAGAGATTTTTAAATATGTAATAGGAAAGATACTATGGTCATTATCTCAACATTCAGGAAACGTGTGTTTTGGAGGAGCTGAGATGTTAAAGAGTCAGTAGATGCAATAAAATTTGAATTTGATGTTATCTATGATAACTAAGCCAAGTATGATTAGGAGAAAAATTCTTAAATGGTAATTTTTAATCTTTTTATGAGTAAGAAACTACATGGTGTAGTGGAAAGAACAACAATTTTGGATACTTTTGTTCTGGAACCACTTATGCATCCTAAGTCATTTTATAATTTCAGTAACTTCAATAGATGATTTCATCTATAACATTGAAACTGAATGACCTAACCCTTCCAGGTATGGAAATTACAATTTTCTTAATTCCTGGAAATATTTGATAATTCTGGAGGTAGAAACATTCAGAAATCTTTGGGAATTGGCAGGCCTACCAGAAACTTTAGCAGACTGTAGAGCTAATACAAATAGACCAGTTAATGTTTTCTCCTTAGTCCAGATCCAATCCAACAGATACTTGCCAGTAGCTTCTCTGTCAGTTCAAGTCCTCCGTGGCTATAGAAATAAAACAGTCTTTGGGGAGTGAACTGTGTTTGTGGTACTTTTCTTTTTCTTTCTGAATTGGACCTCAGAACGCCCTTTGCCAGTTACTTTTACCTATTAGGTTTTTAGGTGAAAATGAAATAAGAATAAATAATGGGTTTCTTTTGAATGGAGGATAAACATGAGAATGTCATACAGATCCTACTTCAACTATCTCCCTACTTGCTCCAGGAGAAACCTGATATCCATTGTCTACCTTTCTATCTCATAAATAATAGATATAGAAAAATCAGAAGCATGCCCCTCACCCCTAAAATGTTGTCAATCCAGTTATACAATAGTGTTTTAAGATTAGTAAATATTTAAAACCCTTTTCGATGGGGAACTCACCACTCGATTTCCAGACCTATCTGTATGAACACATCTTCTCCAGTTTCACTGGTGTCCTTTAGCTCCCAAATAGCCCTCTTACCTCAGAACACACACAGCTGTCCCCTGTGCCAGGCACCCTCTTCCACCTCTCTTCTAATAATCCCATTGGTGAATCATGACAATGCTAACCAAGCATTTGTGCCTCTAGTGTGACACAATAAAAAGGACCCTGCATCGCCTGTGAAGTGTTCTTGCCAAATGAATTGAACTTGAGTAATTAAAACTTGAGGTCCAACTAAAGTGCTTATAGGAAATAGAGAGGATGGAGGAATAAGTGAAACAGTACCATGAGGAGGGAAGCTACTAAATCCAGAATGTGATATTCTGCACAAGTGACCAGCCAATAAATGGCATGAAAAAGAAGAGGAGAGGGAACTAGTATTGCCCAAAGGAACTTATGTGATATATCAACTCATTGCAATGCGTGATCCTACTTCAGATGCTGATTCAAAGAAACCAACTATGAAAAGACATTTTTGCAGCTTTTGAGGAAATTTGGATTCGAACTGGGTTTTAAAATTCTTACTAATTTTTCTAGCTATGATAATGGCAATGTGGTTATACATATTTTTTAAATGTCTTTTCTATTAGAAATACATATGGAAGTATTTGCTGGCAAAATAATATGCTCTCTCTGATTTGTGTTAAAAGTATGCCAGGATAAGATGGGGACATGGTTTATTCCTCATCCTTCAAGTCGTAGCTTATGTTACCCTTTTGGGCAAACTTGGCCAAAGCAGGTGTTTGCCCCATTCTGTTAATTCTATCATGTTGTTTATTTCACAGCATTTGTCATAAACTGTAATTAAGAGTTTATGTCTGTTCATTTAATGTCTTTCTTACTCCCGGACAATAGACTCCAGAAGGAAAAGGGACTATCTCTAGTTTATCTCTTTATTCTCAGAACCTAGTATACTCTGTGGCATATGGTAGGCTTTCAGTAAATGTATACCAAAAGAATAAGTGAAAGAAAATTTGATTTCATATAATGTTTGCATTTTAGTGTTTCCAAATTTGGACTTGCACTGTAAATTGTTATCATCTATTGTAAATGTCTATCTAATGCCTACTTTTTTTGAGGGGGAGAGAGACATAAGTGTTGCCTAAGTTTGTGTTTGAGAACTCAAATCTGAGATAAATACGGACATTTTAAATAGCCATTTCACTGATATTTGGTACTTTCTTGTTAGCATCGAAGGTAGAGTAAAACTTTATTTTTAAGTCATTGACCCCTTAGGCCTTTTCTTACACATGCTTACAACATACACCTATAGTATCACATACATTCCCTGCTTCTCAGTGCTTTCATGAAAAACTTATTACTCTTACCTTTGCTGTTACTTTCCTACAGGAGCTTGAATTCTTGATAGAGTTTAGTATGAAGATTTTTTAGGCCCCTTAAAAACTATGTCATCCTAAGTTTATTAATGCCATGTAGCTTTTAAAGCCCCAGACTCCTTAAGAGTCTAAGCAGTCTATTGTATTTGTTGTGTCAAAATGAGTGAATGGTTTGTAAATTGTTTCAGTATAGTTCTTTCACTTAATCCAAAAGCGTTTAGTTTGGATGCTACCCAATTGTTACTTGTTAAGGTACCATAGGAGGTAGAAACCTTGCTTTCAGTCAGCTAGATAGCTTCCTTTGTTAATGGATTATTACACCATGTATTTGTCTTCATTTTTTTCAGGTTATTAATGTAGGTATTCTTATTTTGAACGTGTTTTTACATTACACACAAACATAGAAACTAAAGTATGGAATATTCAGGTTTTTTAAAAAGTTGTTTTGTTATAGAAAATTTTAATCATATACAAAAGTAGAATAGTATAATTAACTTCATGTAACCATAACTCAGCTTTAACCCATCAGCTTCATATGTAGACCTTAGCTAAAAATATAACTATAAGGAGTCAATTAATTTTAAGGATGTAAGAATTGAATTAATTCTAAAAATGTGTCAGTATACCTCCTGATACACCTACATGTATCTCTATTTTAGTAGAGTTTATTTTACTAACACCACATCTGCTACACAATTTTCTACTTAACTTTCAAGGTAGCTAAACTTGTAAAAGACGTCTCCTTCATAACAGATGAGATTTTTAAAATTAAACTGTGTGAGTTTAATAGATCTAATCACAGTTTAACTACTCTGGTGCAAATTCTTGTTTAAAAGAATCTTTTTAAAACTCAGTTTTATGTATGCGTTTTTATAAATTCAGGCTGTTATGTATTTTGTGGCCATAAACCAATCTAGGAGTGTATGTAGTTTTCTTCTTTCAAGAGTGGTGATTTTCTATTTTGTTAACTATCTGAAGCATATTCTTTATCTTAAAACATAATAAATAGTTTTGTAGTAAGTTAATTAATTGACAAAAAATAACTTAATTGGGTTTATACTCATTTATATAATTTTCTTGAGCAATACAGGCACTGTTGATCCTAGAATAAAATTAGTCTTCGGAATGATAGGGACCTAGGTTTGAAGACTCTTCACTACTTACTAAGTTCATTCATTTAACAGATATTTATTAAGTACCTCCTGTGTACTCAACACATTTAAGCACTTTTTTTTTTTTATATGGGACATAGAGACATCAGTGAACAAAACAAAGGGTTTTACGTTTTCTTTTTCCCCTGTGGGGCCACATTTTACTTGGGGAGACAGACAGTATAAAAGTAACTGAATAGACATTTGATAAAATTTTAGATAGTAATAAGTTTGGTAAGAAAAATAAAGTAAGCAGGGAAAGAGAGTGAGGATGGGAGTTAAGGGAGGTGTTACTTTGATGAAGCAGTCACAATGTCATCTGAACATCCTGATGAAGAAACCTAGCCCCAACTGGTGTAGCTCAGTGGATGGAGAGTCAGCCTGTGACCCAGAGGGTTGCTGGTTCAATTCCCCGGTCAGGGTACATGCGTGAGTTCCTGGCCAGGTCCCCAGCAGGGGCATGCGAGAGGCAACCACACATTGATGTTTTTCTCCTTCTCCTTCTTCCTCCCTTCTTCTCTGTCTAAAGATAAAATAAATAAAATCTTTTTTTTTTAAAAATTTTTTAAAGAAATCTATGTGGATATTTTTCTCCCCCTCAACCTTGTGGATATCTTAGGTAAACTAGTTCAAGCAGAGGGTTCAGCAAGTATACAGGCTTTACAGAGAAACAAATTTTACATTTTCTAGGAATAAAAGGGTCATCTGTGGCAAAACAGAGCACAAAGCAAATGGTAAATAAGTCTACAGAGGTAGATGAATTTGAGAGGCAGGCAGGGGCCAGTTCTTAGAGGGCCTGTGGGCCATCATATGGAATACAGTTTGGATTTGTCCTAATCTAAAAGAGTTTTTTTATTGTTCAGTTGCAGCAGTCCTGCCTTTTCCCCCATTGCTCGCCCCTACCTCATCCCCCCACAGTCAGTCCCCCCGCTGTCCGCGCCCATGAGTCCTCTGTCCCTTTTCCTTTGCTTGCCCCTTCCCCCTCTTTCCGTCATTATCCCTCTTCCCCATCTGCTCTAGTCATTGTCAGTTGTTCTTTATTCGCAAATCTCTGGTTCTGTTTTGCTCATTTGTTTGTTTTATTGATTAGGTTCCATTTATAGGCGAGATCATATGGTATTTGTCTTTCAGTGCCTGGCTTATTTCACTTAGCATCATGCTCTCCAGTTCCATCCATGCTGTCATGAAGGGTAGGAGCTCCTTTCTTTCTTTCTGCTGCATAGTATTCCGTTGTGTAAATGTACCAGTTTTTTGATCTACTCATTTACTGAGCACTTAGTAAATGGGCACTTAGTTATGGGCACTTAGGCTGTTATTATTGTAAATAATGCTGCTATGAACATTGGGGTGCATAGGTTCTTTTGAATTGGTGATTCATGATTCTTAGGATATAGTTCCAGCATTGGGATCGCTGGATCGAAAGACAGTTCCATCTTTAGTTTTTTGAGAAAATTCCATACTGGTATCCAAAGTGGCTGCATCAGTCTACATTCCCACCAACAGTGTACTAGGATTCCCTTTTTTCCACAGCACTTGTTGTTTGTTGATTTATTAATGATGACCATTCTGACCGGTGTGAAGTGATATCTCATTGTGGTTTTAATTTGCATCGTCTAATGGCTAGTGATGTTGAGCATATTTTCATGTGTCTGTGGGCCCTCTGTGGAGAAGTGTCTGTTCAGGTCCTTTGCCCATTTTTTAATTGGATTGTTTGTCTTCCTGGTGTGGAGTCCTGTGAGTTCGTTATCGATTTTGGAAATCAAACCCTCATCCGAGGTATTGTTGGCAAATATGTTTTCCCATATGATTGGTTCCCTTTCCATTTTGTTGACATATTTCACAGATATAGAACAAATATTTCAAAAATTTATATGGAATCATACGACCTCAAAGAGCCTCAGCAATCTTGAGAAAGAGGAACAAAGTAGGAGGGATCACAATACCTGATATCAAACTATATTATAAGGCTACTGTAATCAAAACAGTCTGGCACTGGCGTAAGAACAAACACATAGATCAATGGAACAGAATAGAGAGCCCAGAAATAAACCCATGTCAATATGGTCAGTTAATATTTGGCAGTCGGGACAGGAACATAAAGTGGAGTCAAAATAGCCTCTTCAATAAACAGTGTTGGGAGTTCTGGACAAGTACTTGCAGAAAAATGCAACGAGACCACCACCTTACACCACAGAACAGAATAAACTCAAGATGGATAGCAGACTTAAGTATAAGTCGTGACACAAAAGTCCTGGAGGAAAACATAGGCAGGAAAATTTCACATATCCCATGCACCAACATTTTCACTGATACATCCACTAAGGCAAGGGATATAAAGAATAAACAAATGGGACTACATCAAACTAAAAAGCTTTTGCATGGATTTGTCCTAATCTAAAAATTTTATTAAGGGAGTGGCATAATCTGATTTATGTTTTAAGAAGATCACTCTGGCTACTATTTGGAGACTAGAAGGTATGGGTCAGGTGAGTGGGAAAAACGTTGGTGTGTGCTATAGAGGTGGTGGTTGAGGCGGATAAGTGGATTTCCTAGATAAAAGGAAAAGACTTGGAAGCCAATGAGGAAACAAGTAATTAAGAAGGAAATACTTTGAGATATTACATAAGGTAAAGACTGAAAATGGACTATTGTATTTGGCCAAATAGAGGCTGTTGTTGACCTTGACAGGAGCAATTTTGGTGGAGGATTGGGGATAAAAGTCTAATTGGCAAGGGTTGAAGAGAGAGCTAGAGGTGAGAAAGTAGAAACAAGCAGAGTCAATGTTAGTCTTTACAAATAACAGAGTAGACACTGAGGAAGTAGCTGGGTCGAGGAAGGTTTTTTTGTCCCTTTGATTTGTTTTTAGGATTGGAGATACGTATTATAGCGCACTTCTATGCTATTAGGAAAGATCTGGTTGAGAGGAGGCAGTTAATGCTTAAGGCTGTAAATGGAGAAGTAAATTAGCAGATTCGGGAACAAGAAGTAGTAGTTCTCCTTGTGTCTACTGATAAAATGAGTGAAATAAGAGGAAGTTAAGACTTGAGAGTGAGGAGAGGAAAGGAAAGGGAGGTGTTGAAAATTTGAATAGAGAAGAGAAGGTATGAAATAGTCTTCAAGGAAGATGGGAGAGAGACAGAGTTCATTTCTATGAGTGAACCCAGCCAGATCTAACTGCCTGGGCAGAACCCTAGAGCAAGTGAAAATTTGGATTTAATCAGGATTGGGATTTGGCCATGTAGATATACCGATGCGAAAGAGGAGCAAGAAAGCTGAGAGGCTGCACAAGTGATTCAAGTGTGGTCATGGTGTCTAGCCTGGAAAGGGGGAAACTAAGAGAGTGAGGGAAATACAGGATAGTGAATATGTAGAGGCAGATTCCATGGTTATCCTCCTGTTACCTATGAGGAACCAGAAGCACAGGGAGATAAGGCAATGTGCCCACTACTAAACCAGCTACTAAACTCGTACAAGAAATGAAGAGCACTAACCCCTGAGTCCCAAATAGGACTGCTAAAAGTAAGAGTAGCAGACGGTGTTAACTAATAGCATGTGATTAACAGGAACTAGGGTGGGGTGGGGATGATGGTCATGAAGCAAAACGAGGAGCAAGGACAGATGTGCTTCACCATATGAGGTCTGTTCAGCCATGTAATATGAAAAATAGAGACATTTATTAAAGAAGATACAAGAAACATTGTACATATGACGATGACGCCTCAGTCCGCTTCCAAATAGGCACCTTAGGGACCTCACACAGTTCTCTCAGTCGCCATCAGCTGCCACGTCCTATTTTCCTGAATCTCATTGACAGTCTGAAATCTCTTCCCTTTTAAAGGTGATTTTAGCTTTGGGAAAAACCAGAAGTCTCAGGGCACCAAATCTGAGCTGTAGGGCGGCTGAGTCACCTGAGTGATTTAACATTTTGCCAGAAACTCTGCACGGGACGGAATACATGAGCAGGCAGCTTGTCTTGATGAAGCTACCAATCACCAGTTGCCCACAGCTTTGGCCTTCTGAATCATCCAAATAGTTTCTGCAGAGGAATGTTCATGCTTAACACAAAATTTGATGCAGACCTGTTGCTCTACTCGGTTAGTCATTTTGAATGTGATGGCGACACAGTATGCACCCTCAACAGTGTATACCACCCCCATTGACTAGTACAGTGGAGTTGCCATTGTTCTTGTGTACACATTCCAGTCCACTCTCCTTGGTGCCAGGTTACTATGATATCGCACAAACTGTTCTCATTATATTAACAATGGGTGGACTTTTTCCAGACAGATCTCATAGACCATATACAATTTTGTCTGTAGTATGTGGGAGAAAAAAATGCTACCAGACAAGGAGGACAAGGAATATATAATGGATGAAGTACCCTCAGAGATTTAACAGAAAGGTGAAGGAAGCATTTAGAGAAGACCCTGGACACAGGAGATTCTGCTAATGACAGGTTGTAAGTTTTGGAGGGCACAGAGTCTGGGCAAGATGGGAGACTGAGCCAAAGTAGGGGCTGGAAAACCATCTGGGAATCAGAATCCAAGTGATGATGGATGGATGGCCTAGGAGATTTAGCTTCTGGGATGATGGATGACTGAGATAATAGAGGATGTCAAGTATGATATTGGTCTTGATTTTCTCTTAGAGGGAGGTGATAATCTGATTTACGATAGACCTCTCTGGGGTTTGATCTCTTCCACAGTTTGTAGCAGTGACATAAACGGTATTGAGCCCAGGGGAGATGTGGCCCTACAAAGAACTCAGTAGTCCTTGCTTCCGTCTTCCAACATGTGCTGTGCTGGTGTTACTTAGATTAACTGTACATTGAGCAAGTTGTATAGCCTTCAGAAACCCCAGTGTTTTCACCTCGAAAATGGAGATAAGTCCAGTCCCATAAGTATTTAAGATTTAGAGTTAATGTGTATATAGAGCCCCAAGAGGAACTGGGGTTACAGTAGATGCTTAATGACATTTTTTCCCATGTATGTACATAGAAAACTATTTTATATATTCCTAGCCCTCATATTCTGTAATGGTTTGTTCATTTGTTCTTATCCTCAAATACACACACACACACACACACACACACACACACACACACACACACAGAGAGAG
The DNA here is from genome assembly GCA_004026545.1 of Mormoops blainvillei. Lineage (NCBI taxonomy): Eukaryota > Metazoa > Chordata > Mammalia > Chiroptera > Mormoopidae > Mormoops > Mormoops blainvillei. The sequence continues at coordinate 29,846 of PVJD01010722.1, forward strand.
AGCTCGGTTTCTTTGTTGGATTCCCCCTGCCTACCCCCACCCTGATGAATGGTATGGATGAATTGTGTGATTCCAATCTTTGTTTATAATGTTGAGCTTCTCATGCTGTCCATTTTGTTCTGAGATATAAATGATAAAATGTATTTCTAGCCATCTTATCCCAAATAAAGTCATATTGATTTTTGTGTAGCATATAATGAAATAGAAAATAATCTCCTGGTATCTATTTTGTACTATTCACAGAAACGATTTTGAAAGAACAAGTTGGTATTTGTACAATATAATGGCTTATCTTGTTTACTTGATATAAACTGGCATTTTTGAAGTCAGAACACAGATAAAAATCACAGTTAATTGTTGTTTTTTCTTTAACATAATATGGCTAAACCTGAAAAGCTTTTTGATTTGCAGGTAAAACATTTTTAAAGTGAAGCTTATCTTTTTAGCAAATATTTTAAGGAAATTTTGTAGCACTGAAGTATAATGGAACTGTTTTTATTAATTTAGAAAGTTAATGATTTTGGTAACAGTGATTTATACCATAGCTAAAAAGCTGTTGCTAGTTTCCTAAATCTAAAAGCTAACTGACCTTGCATTTGAACCCAGCTGCAATGTAAACATTTTCTTGAAATGACAAGGGGTTGGGCCAGCCAATCTGGAGGATATTAGTGGTGTTCTGTTTGAGGGAAGTTGGAGTCCCTAGGTAATTCACAGGGGCTCTTTTTTAGGTCAGAAGCTTTCTTAGACATTATATATTTCTTAATTCTTCCGTGGTCTTGTTAATAGTGCATACGATTTATCTCGGAAATTTGATTAGTAAAAGACATAATTAACTTTATTTTGAAGTAGGAAGTAAGGGTAGTTTGGTAGTTCTATCCTTTTCACTTTATTTAGTTGCTAAAAAATACAATGTAGCATTCAAGCTACTGGGCTTGAGATTATTGCTCTACTATCTTTAAAATTTCTTAGTATTCAATTACTTACTTAAACTCTTTAGATCAAAAGTAAACTTAAGATTATATTAATTCCCTTTGACATTCCTGCCCCTTAAAAAAAATTCTGAGATGTACTAGGCACTGTTTTTCGAACTTCAGGTCATGACCCATTAATGGTTGTTAAATCAGTTTAGTGGGTTGAAGTCAGCATTTAAAAAAAAAATTACATAAACGCTAGTCAGGTAGGTCACTTGGTTAGAGCATCATCCCAATATGCCAAGGTTGTAGGTTTGAGCTCAGGTCAGGGCACATACAAGAATCAACCAATGAATGCATAAATAAGTGGAACAAAAAATTTGTGTCTCTCTCTCCCTCTCTAAAATCAATAAATACAAATTTAAAAAAATAGAATACATTGCTCATATGGTAGGTGTTTCATGGCACTTTTATTATACATATATGTATATTTGTGTCTATATATATAAGTGTGAAAAATGTAAAATATTTTTTATTGTGGGTCACATCAAAGTTTGAAAACTATTACTACAAAGAATATTTAAGGTAATGGTTTTATAGTATTTCTTACAAGTTTATATTTTAAAATCTTGATTTAGCCAATACTGTTGTTAGTTGAATATTTTACAAGTCTAAATGAATTTTTAAGTGTATATTATTTAAAAAATAATTTCTCTTTTCTAATTCTGAAGTTATTATATGATCAAAAGCTGAAATGTCAGCTAAGCAAAAATCATGCTTTCTTTCATTCAAAAAGACATTTATTAAGGATCTCATGCTAATTAATAGAAATATTTAACTATATAAGGTATAATTTTTCATCTGTAAGAAGTCACAAATTTTTGTGAGGTCTATGTAGAAATATTTATTTCTTTTTTTAAAAAATGGTGACCTGTTTACTTAATAAATTCAGCTGTCAGTATTGAAACACAAAGGAACTTTGAGAAGAAATATTTGCTCCTGGAATCATCAGATTTCTCAAGGCTATAATTGAGGACTTCTTCCTACTTGAATTTTTTTCCTGTTCATTAAATAAACAGACTATCATTGAGCTAATGCTAATTCTTAAAAGATTTTGGACTAGGTTTGTATTTGAGTCCTAATATAGTGAATATCTTTATTGTTTATTCCATAATCAGGGAAAGACAGATTTGTGAGTTTTAAATTTGTGGAATTTTTCTGTTGTCATATTTTAGTATCTTAATCCCATTTCTTAATTTCTCCAGACCTCTCCGTCCTCTTCTGTAGAATGTAGATGATAATCAAGTCAAACTCCAAATATCAAACAGATGACTCAATATCTAATTTAAAATAACCTAATACTGAAATCCCCAAGACATTATAAATCACAGTGTGCTAATTAATAATATAGGATATGGTGTTTTTATATTCAATACTATTTATATAAAAGTACAACATAACTGAGATTACTGCCTAGCAGTTGAGACTTAATCATTGACTCAAAACAATTATACTCTCACTTAATCAGTTTTTAAAGCAAAGAGCTAACAATACCTTAATCATAGTTTAGTTTATTACTTAGTGTTCCAGTGTATATTTTGACTACCTAATGCCAGTTTTACATAGTGGAACATATAAAAGATATTCTGTTTTCAAGAAATGTTGCAGAATAATAATGCTGCTCCTTGAAACATTTAGAAATTACTTGGAGTTCATTCTGTCTCAGCTGTATATCACTTTAGAGAATAGAAAAAGCAGATTACACTGCATAATTGGAGGGGTGTGTTGGTCTGTCATAAATAATCAGTTTAGTAGAAAACTTTATTTTTTAATTTTTTAATTTTTTTTTATTGACCATGGAGACATGAGTTTATTTCTGGGCTCTCTGTTCTGTTCCATTGGTCTATGTATCTTGTTCTTATGCCAGAGCCAGACTGTTTTTTTTTTGTTTTTTTGTTTTTTTTAAATATTTTATTGATTGTGCTATTGTTGTCCCATTTTTTCTCCCCTTTGTCTTCCCCATTCGGCACCCTATTGCATCGTCCCCACACCTCTTAGTTCATGTTTATAGGTTGTACATATCAGTTCTTTGGCTTCTCAATTTCCTATACTATTCTTAGCCTCCCCCTATCTGTTTTTTTAATTATTTTTGTCAACATTTTCCCACCACCACTTTCAGCAGCCACACACCCACCCCCACCTCCCACCCTCAATCCTTCCCCCACTTGGCTTTGTGGGTGGGTCCTTTATGCATGTTCTTTGATAAGCCTTCCCCTCCTTCTGTCACCCAGTCTATACATTTAAAGCACTTAGTAATATTAGTTTCTCTTAATGTGTATAAATCTATTATATTAAGATTCCTGGTCTGCCTAACAGTTTATTTCCTCATAGTATCTTTATTAAAAAGTTTTTTTCTTCCTTTAGGAGTAAACAAAAGTCATTAAAATGGGCAACTATGTTTAAATTCTATTATGATTATAATAGAAATCTCCCATAGCAAAACAATTTAAGTTGAAGGCTGACATTCTATATCCTTGATTCACGGCATATGGACAAAAATAAAGAGTTGTAAGAGCAGGGTATCAGATGTAATTGAAAATTGCTTTTTGTCACATCTTAAATAATAATGTATAGTTTGTATGTCTGTTTATTAACCTTTTTGTTATAGGTTGTGTGTGTGCACGCACGCGTGTGTGTGTGTGTCTGTCTCATGAAAATGGGCTCCTGTGCCCTTTGGAAGGGGGCTTTGTTTTTTATCTGTAATCTATAATACTACTTGCATGAAAACTAATGCTAATTTTTATTCTTCTGGCGTTTGCCACATCTTTATGTTTAAAGTGCACGAAAGGAGCTTAATTATTTTTTCTGACTTTATTTTTGAAGTTACTATTACTGTGTTTGCTATATAGCAAATAGTCTTTTTTTAACTATAGTTGTCACATTAGTTTCTAGTACTTTGATGTTCATCCTGAATTAAATACAGAAGTTGATGTGTGATGATAATTCTTTAAAATAGTACCTTTCTGATTGAAATACAAACAAAACATGGACTCCTGTTCCTACTTTTTATTTCCTGTACAAATGCTGCTGTAGTTGATAGTTCATTGTATTTGAATAAATGGGGAAAGAATTAAATTTTTGCACACATGATTGACTTTTTATATAAAAACCAAGGTTAGATATCTCGAATAAGAAATTTGTATAGAGCTAACATTTGCTGTGAAGTAATAATGGAACTGTTTATTTTCATTTTGAAAATACGCGGATGTTCTAAGGTATAAATTATATTTCATACTTGAACTTTATAAAATTTAATAGAAACAGATAAAGTAAGACAGTTGGACTATGGAGTCGACAATATTTAGACTATAATTTCATTTAAAAAAATTTTTCGTACCCATCATGCCATTAAAAATAAAGCATTCATCCTCTTTACTATTCACATGGATAAGTTTGAATATATCATTCTAAATGTTTATTACTCACTGTTTTTTATTTGGTGCCATAGTGTTTGAGAGGTGAGGGAGAAACAGAAAGCCAAAGCAAGTTTTTTGGTAGAGTATACCAAGTTTGTTTTATTTTGTGCTAACCCATTGAGAAAATATGTTGGCACAAAAACATTGAAGAAAGTGACAGTTCTCTGCTAGCGTGTTTTGATTTTAAGCACATCCGAGTAGTCTGAGCTTTTTGTCCTACAGTGTTGCTGGGTTGACTTAGTATCTGTGTTTCATTTATCATTTAGGAGTTTGAAATTCCCCCTGAGCCTCGCTTGTTAAGTCCAATGGCCTGCCTATCAAATAATAACAAACATAGAAGTCAAGCACGTAGGTCATTTACACATCTTTATAGAGATATGTCTACCATTTTCTCTTTAACCCTTTTCAACACTAAACTCATTTTGTTTTGTAGAAGTTAAGAGTTCATTACTTGGTGGTTGACCCTGTAAGTGATCCAGTGTTCTTTAAAAAAACATTCTTTTTTTTCTCTTTAATATGCACAACATTACAGAAAAAGATGGAAGGTAAGTGAGAAAAACACCCGTAACCTCACCACCCCAATGCAACAAACACTGGGATGTTGTTGGGTTGTTTGTTTGTTTTTACAGAGGAAGATCAGTTTTAATAATTAAAGGAAAATCCTGACCTCTAGAAAAGTAGGTATATTGTAAGATAGGTTATTGAATAGTTAAAGGTATGTACTTATGATAAAATTTTTATTTCCAAAGCAGAATGATTTTTTCATACTGTTAGAAATGGACTGGTGAAGATTTTACTCTTTTGTTATCATTAGCAAATTCTCATAAACATAAATTTAATATAATAACTTTTTATGTTCTACAATGCATAGTTATGTTATAAGGGAGCTTTTTTACCTTTCAGATTATTCTTGTTCTGCTTTTCATTTCACTCAAAAGGGTTTAATTTCTAAACATTAGAAAATGTTTTATGCAGAGACAGGTCTTACTAGCTATAACTAGAATGTCTTCATTTGTATTAATTGAGAGAAGTACATTTTTTCTCTATTTTTGATAACAATCTTTCAAAATCTCTGTTAAAGATGATTGAATGAATTAAGATAAATTAAGGTGGTTTTGAAGTAGTGGAATGCAAAAAAAATGTGCAGGAGTGAAAAGAAAAGGGAAAAGTAAGTCAGAGTGAATAAACCCAAGTAAGAAATTAAATATCTATAAATATAAAGGATATAGCTTGAAAGAAGTCCTAAAAAGCTAACAGTTACATAGGAAAGATATATTTTGATGTAGGAGGCAGGTAAGTAGAAAAGGAAAAAGAGACAGACAAATATATAATCACTTGAATTATATATAACTTATTCTTGATCATCCAAATTATAGTAATTTTGAATAATTATTATTTTAGGTAATAATACTAAATGTATACTTAATGCTGGTCTTCAGTTTTTACTCTTACTGCTACAGAATTATCATAGGAAAATATAGGGATTGTATTTTTATAGCGCATATAATATGGTTATATCTCTGGGGCGGGGGAAGATCTTTATCTCTGGAAATACTACAGTTTTCCCTTTTCCAAAACTGTATCTACCAAAGCTATGGGATACACTATAAATTTAACAAGAAGTTAATGTGAACATATGAGGTTTGTCCAGAAAAAGTCTATCCATTGTTAATATAATGAGAACAGTTTGGGTGACATTGATGTAACCTGGCAGCCAAGAACAGTGAACTGGAATCCACTTGCATAAACAGTGACAACTTCACTGTACTAGTCAGTGGGGGTGGTAGATGCCATTGAGTGAGCATGTGTACGGTGTGGCCATGGCATTCAAAATGCCTAAGCAAGTAGAGCGATGAATCTGCATCAAATTTTGCATTAAACGTGAACATTTCTCCGTGGAAACTATTCGGATGATTCAGAAGGCCACAACTATGAGTGTGTGGTGATTGGAAGCTTCATCACAACAATGTGCCTGCTCATGCATCATGTCCTGTGAAGAGTTTTTTGGCAAAACATCAAATCACCCAGGTGACTCAACCTCCCTACAGCTCAGATTTGGTACACTGTGACTTCTGGCTTTTTCCAAAGCTAAAATCACCTTTGAAAGGGAAGAGGTTTCAGACCATCAGTGATATTCAGGAACATGTGACGGGGCAGCTGATGGTGACTGGGAGAACTGTGAGGGGTCCCAAGGTGCGTACTTGGAAGCGGACTGAGGCGTCATCGTCCTGTGTACAATGTTTCTTGTATCTCCTTCAATAAATGTCTCTGTTCTTCATATTACATGGATGGATACTTTATGGACAGACCTCATACATTACCAACTAAGTCTGCCTATTCATTGCCATCTGATGCCAGTAAGAGCAGCTAATATTAGTAATCTGATGGTTTTTGGTTTTCACTCCTTTTTGCCTTATTTAGATAATTACGCTTATGTAATAGTTCACATGTGTTGGATATTTCATATGTATAATTGTGTTTCATTTAATCACTTCTCACACTAAGAATTTGTTTTATTATTATCCCCATTTTACTGTCGATGAATGGGGGCATGGCGAAGTCAAGTAACCTCTTACATGTGCTTCTGCTAATCAGTGGCAATCATGGACTTCGAACCCCATGAAACTGTTCTTAATTAATCATTCTTAATTAATCATTATACTGTGTTTATATTTCTGTAGATCCTGAAGTTCATTTAAGATGGACTTAGAGAGCCCTTACTTTTTTACCCTGGGATAGATTTTTCATAGTTACTTGGAACTGTGGTAAATTATGGGCTTGGGTCCCAGGGAATTTAAGCCCACAAGTTAAATTTTAGCAGAACATAGGGACAGGCCCTTGTTCAATCTACATTCCTGATAAAATAAGATTTTATAACTAACAACACAGATTTTCATGAAGGTTCTAAAATGCAAGAAGACAGTAATTATAAATTCAAGATTTCAAAATGGAAGCTAAAAAACCTATGTATTCAAATCTTAGATTTTAATAACATTGTAGGAACTTCAGCTTAATTGTGTAAATTAATTCTAGTCAATCAATTCTAGGCAACAAGTACTGATGCTGAGTGCGGATTTCCTTTGTTTGACAAACATTTATAGGCAGTTACTATATGCCAGGTACCGGATACACAGAAATGATTATGGTAGTTCCTACCTTCTCAAAGTATTGTTGTATTGTCTTCAGCTTTATGAGTAAGGCACATACATAAATGGAGTGTTTATCTTACAGTGTGGTAGGTGAAATAATAGGAATGCACTGGGTGTTTTGAGAAGTACAAGGTGCTTTAGATATGGCACTCTGCCAGAATGTATTTTTCCTTTGTTATAATAGTTATTCAAGAAAATTTCTTTATTGCCCAATGTGGGGATGCAAAAATTAAAAGATCCTGTGTTTTAGTTACTTTTTGGGGGAAAAAATATGAGTCTTAGAAATTTAACCAGTGCCATATTTAATACTAGGAGTATAGTCAATTTAAAAAAGTAAAACAAGATGAACATACAATTAGCTGTAATGTTAACCCAGTTCTTACTTGTTTTTTTTTTATTGATCTCATTTTCTCTTGACCCCACATTTCCTACCCTACCCTTCCCACCATTTCCTTACATTCTAAGAAGGCAAAGCCACCTATATTGATCATTGTGTCACTTGGTCCTGTTTAAAATAATATGAAGGAGAGATCTGTGCACTAAAGAATGGTATCACTTTTCACCTAGGCTGATAATTCTTTATCTTATTCCCCTCCCCTTAGAAAACGCAAAAACTCATTGAATATAGAGTATGCTGGCCAAGCTTGTATATAGTTCAATAGAGAGAATGGCGTTTCAGCTAGTCAGTTTTCCATTAGATAACACAAACCCCAGAAGTAATGGTGAAATGTTTCCTACAACAAATATCCAAAAGTTAAGACAGACAGACAGACACTGATAGATAATGTATGGAACCTGTATATAAATGAACAACTAGAATCACCAGTAAAACTAAAACATCTCTATACTCTCTAACTTAAAACAATCCCAAATGTAAAGACCAGGTGTGTTAACCTCATTCTTAGCCCAAAATACAAATGTTTAACTGGCATTGGTTTATGTTATACTAAGTGACCTAGACTAGAAGGAAACCCAGTTCTGCTTAACTCCTTATAGTTTGAGTTTGATAGTCTTTCTGGTTAAAAAAAAGGGGGGGGGGTGTTGTCATATAATGTAAACCCAAAAAATAGCTGTTTACTATGAAATGAGTAGGTATTATATTCTCTTCAAGATTCCCTTCATCCCTGTTGTATACAATATTTCATGTTTTTAAAATGCTATTTTGTATATTTACTCTAAGAACACAAACAGTATGGCACTTTGCTTTTTTAAAATGTCAGTTCACTGAAAAATACAAGTGATTACATGAAACAAATTCCAGATCAGGATATACAATGGGAAGAGCTTATCTCATCACTTAAGCTCACATTATAAATTTTTTCATGCCACAGCTTTATGGAGCCCACCTAAGGAATGGAAATACCCAGTGTAGAGCCAAGTGCTGCATTGCAAGCTCTGATGCGGCCTTTGATGAAACCTCACTTGTGCCCTTGGAGAGCAGATCTATTACTGAAAATAACTTTGCCAGTAGTGATAACATCTACAAGGGGAATTTCTGTGCTGGGTTCCCTTTCTCTCCTTCTTCATCTTGTCCTCTTACCTTGTCCCCTGCCTCCCTAAAATCCAAATAGAAAGAAAAGTAGGAAACTATTCACAGGGATAAAGTGATAGTAAAAACTTCCTGGGCATTCTCACACAGGCATGAGCACACACACATATCATTGATCTTTTTTAGGTCTCTAGAGAGGATCCTTTCTGCTGTAATCCTTAACAGGGGAATAAAAGGAAAGAAAAAGATCCTACATAAACTGAACATATAATATAAACTACAAAGTTATGGAAAACATCTTAAGCATATTTCTTTGCTATTATATATTAGAAAAAAAACATGTTTTCTAGATTCTAAGATGCTCGTTTTTTCATATTTAGCATTTCCGAAGTCCAGGTGCCTTTCAATGGACACTGCCTGGCAGCTGTCCTGACATAGTTGTCACTGCCTGACATGTGCACCAACACCTGCAGAGTGCATGTCAGTGGCTTATAAGAAATTCCAGAGGTGTTCATTGAACACAGAATGCTGTGTTTGTAACACCCTTAATGACATAAAGATTGATATTATGTGGTAAAGCATGGATTTTGACAACTTAGGGTTGAAAAATAATTCAGAAGAATTAGGCATAGAAAGTAAATTGTTTTAGGACTACTTTAACAAATTTGTTTAACTTTTTTAATGTATGGTTAATGTATTAAAACCTATCTAAATGAGTCTAGAACAGCTTGTTCAGTTAGTCTGAAATAAAATTCCTAAGTGACAAAAATACATTCTCATAATTTAATTGCCAGATATTTTTTTCTTAATAGTATCTTAAATAAACATGTCTTATAATTGATGACATCTTACATTCAAAGAAATATAGTAGTTATTCTTTCCTTATGTAAATATCTTAATCTCCTACTTTATTAATATTAAAAAACACTATGATATTTTTTGAGAAGTAATAGTTGCTATTAAACACCAAATCCCAGCAGTTAAGTGGTCCATTCATTCATTTTAAAAAAAGTCATTGCGCCCATACCATGAGGCAGACATTATTCTAAAAACTGGAGACACAGCAGTGAACAGAACTAAAGTCTGTTAGCAGGAAGCATATGTTCCAGGGAGGGAAATACATATTAAACAGCATATATTAGTGTCAAGTGGTAGATACTAAGAAGAAAATAAAGTTAGCAGGAGGAACAGAGAGTGGTGGGGCTTATTACTTTAGATAGAGTATTGAGGTAGGGTCTCTCTAAGAAGTGATAAATAGGTCTGATAAGAAATAAAGGAACAGCCCTAATGGATATGGCTCAGGTGGGTGGGCATCACTCCGCAAAGCGAGGGATCACCAGTTTGATTCCTGGTCAGGGCACAAGCCTGGGCTGCGGTTTGGTCCTGGTCGGGGTGAGTGAGTGAGATGACCAGTTGTTGTTTCATCGATGTTTATCGATGTCACATCGATGTTTCTCTCCCTCTCTTTCTCCCTCTAAAATAAACAAAGAAACAAACAAACAAATAAATAAAAATTCTTTTAAAGTGAAGGAACAGATTGTACAGTCACATGTGGAGGGGGCAGTTCTGAACAGAAGAAACAGCAAAATCAAAGGACTTGTTGCTAGAAAGCATTTAGTTTCTTCAAAGGACAGCACGGTAGAGACAAGTGTGACTGGAACTGAATAAGTGGGAGAGAGTAATAAAAGGTCTAGCAGGGAGGGTTTGGAGAAAGTGGGAAGGTTTAGGAAGCTTTGGACTAGAAGAGTAAAATGATCTTGACTCTACCTCTGGTTGCCAGCCATCAAGCGCTCAAAGACAGAGGCAGCACGACCTTCTCCAAGGCTGTGGAATCACCTAAGAGATACAATGACATCTTGAACCAGATGATGTGATTCTAACCATGGTACTATGGTTATGAATAAAGGCGTATAATAGACAATAAAGTCTGATGGGCTATGTAGCACAGTATTGGTCAGTTGGGTGCTTATTTTGTTGAAAACACTATAGGTCACTGATTTTCAACTGGTGTGCCACAAGAATTTTTAAAACATGTACTACCTGACTACTTAGTCAGGGTCACTGACCTCTTTTCCCTTCGATTGTCAAATGAAAAAATGACAACAGCCAACACAAAATAGCCATCCACTGTGAATGAATCAACATGTTTAATTTTTTGTTAGATCAGCAAAAAATATATTTTTTGGTGTGCCACAGACTTTTAGTAATTAGTTTATGTGCATCATGAGATGGAAAAGGTTGAAGATTACTGTTATGGAAACAACATGGGGGGACCCCACTCCCCCCAAAATGGAATTATCTTCTGGAGGGTGAGTCCCTTGTAGTATAGGCTTCCCTGCTAGGTGAGTGTCCTAGGAACCCCTCTGTATCAGTGTACAAGCTGGCGTTGTTGTGAGAGGCTGCATGCAGCCTCTGAATTTTTTTGATGACTCTTTTCAACACTTTCGCCCATTTCATGATGGATGATTTATGAGTGCACCTACCCACACCGATCTGAGTGTTCAGCAGTTTTTGACCAAAAGTGGCATGACTCCAGCACCCAACTCTTTCTGTTTACCCTATCTCGCCCTGAGAAACTTTCTTTTCTTTCCCCCCAATGAAAAAAAAGCCCTAAAGGGAAATGTTTTTTGGATGTGGAAGAGGTGAAACAAAAAACAGCAGAAGCACTAAAAGGCATCACAATTAACGAGTTCAAAAACTTTTGAGCAGTGGAAAATCTTGATAGGTGTATTGCATCAAATGGAGAGTGCTTGGAAAGCGACTGAAGCTTGAACATGTAAGAATAAATACACAATTTTTTATAAATAAATTCTGGAGTTTTTTTGGCTCCCCCCTCATATTTTCTTGAAGTAAAACAAGCCTTGCGTAACTTTGAAAAATAATTTACTAAGCATTGTAGGGCCTATCAAAAGCTATAAAATGTCATCTCTGAGAGCTTCTATTTGAGGAGGTAGGATGTAGGAGAATTTCAGTAATAGTTTGAAGGAATATATGATTAAGGATTAAGTGTCAGCTAGTTCTTTTAGAGACAAAGATAAGAAGAGAATTCTCGGGCAAGCTTTATAGAAGAAGGTAGGACTTGAACTGCATTTTTCTCAATAGACTATTTTTTTAGAGCAGTTTTAGATTTGCGGCAAAATTGAGCAGAAAGTACTGAGACTGCCATACACTGCTCCCCCCACCACCGCCCCAACCTCCCTCATTATCAACATCCCCCACCAGAGTGGTACATTTGTTACAATCTGTGAACCTACAGTGACACATCATCACCTAAAGTCTATAGTTTACGTTAGGGCTCACTTTGGGTGTTGCACATTCTGTAGGCTTTGAAAATTTTATAATGACACATATCTACATTATATTATCCCACAGAGTAGTTCCACTTCCCTAAAAATGCCCTGTGTTGCACCTGTTCATTCCCCCACCCCAGCTCCTCGCAACCACCACTGATCTTTTAGCGTTTCCATAGCTTTGTCTTCTCCAGAATGTTGTATACTTGCAATCATACAGTATGTAGCCTTTTCAAATGGACTTTTTTCACTTAGTAATATGCCTTTAAGTTTCCTCCATGTCTTTTCATGGCTAGACATCTTATATAATGTTACATTGCCTGGGTATACCACAGTTTATTTATCTGTTCACCACTAAAGCACATCTTGGTTGCCTTCAAATTTTAGCAATTATGAATAAAGTTGCTATAATGTTCAGGTTTTTGTGTAGACATAAGCTTTCACCTCCTCTGGGAAAATGCCAAGTATGATTGCTGAATCTCATGGAAAGAATATGCATAGTTTTGTGACAAAAACCAAACTGTGTTCCAAGTGACTGTAACATTTTCTGCATTACCACCAAGAATGAATGAGACTTCCTATTGCTCCACATTTTTCCAGCGTTTTAGATCTTGGCCATTCTAATAGATGTGTAGTCGTATCTCATTTCAATTTGAATTTTCCTAATTATATGTAATACTGAGAATCTTTTCATTTACTCATCTGCCATCTGTATATTTTCTTCGGCGAGGTGTTTGTCCAGGCTTTAGGCCCATTCTTTAATCAGGTTGTTTTCTTATTGTTGAGTTTTAAGAGTTCTTTTTATACTTTGGTTAACAGTCCTTTATCATATCTGTCTTTTGCAAATATTTCCTCTAAGTCTGTGGTTTGTCTTCTCTTTATTAAGAGCCTTCTTGCAGGACGATGAAATAGGCAAGAGAAGGAAGCCCGTGCACAAAACAACATGGAACAGTAATAATAGCTAAAATTTATTGTTTCTCATTTTATGAGTTTCTTATGAATAAGCATTTTGAGGGTTTTTGCTTATTTTGATTCATAGCACCTGGTGTCCAGAACATAGCAGGTGTACAATAAACACTTAATGAACGGAAGTCCTCTTTTGCTCACCTTTTTTTTACATGACTTCCCTACCTTATTCCATTCTTCATTGTCACTTCCAATTCCATTCTAGCTGCCAGGAGTGTCTGAGAGCCAACAAATTTGTACACTACCAGACACAAAGTTAATATGGCCTTGAAGAACATACAGTTTTCAGTTTTCTCTGCACTCAAGGCTCATAGATGGTAGGTGCTCAATAAATATTAAATGCAGAATCTGTGGCTCTTGATGTTTTTTCTTCCGTGCCAACAAGAGTTCTAGGAGGAATTAAAAGTAAGCAAAGATTAGTTATGTGAATTTTCAGCTTTCTGTTAGGATGCATTCTAAGGAATTACTAATGAATTTGGAATCATTGTCTCTATCGTTTCCATCTATTAATAGAGATAGTCAAGAATTGCTATGATGGGTTTGCTTTATTTGGAGAATAAGTAATTAAAAAATAAAAAATATTACTCTTTTGTAAATTATTTTTGTCACTGTAATATTATAAGGTTCTTCGTGCTTTGAAAGTGGGGTGAATTTTCCTGTTCTATCTGCAATTAATGTTAAGGGGAGATTACAAACCATGAATCCAGTCATGAAATATACTTTTTAAATTTTCACTCATTTTTTTAGTGTGTGTGTGTGTGTGTGTTTGAGAGAGAGAGCGAGAGAGAAAGAAAGAGAGAGAAACTTATTTAGGCATGATTATCAATTTTCTTTTATTTTCTGTCTACTTACTGCTTTGGATAAACATACTGGAATGCTGCCAAAAATTCAGGTGGCTGAATACTAATTTTGCTGAAATTAGATGGAACAGCCATCCCCTGCCAATTTTCTGTCTAAATTATGCAGAAATTTGACTCTTGTAAGACATATATCTGGTCAAAAATAGAGTCCTAATTTCCTAGTTAGTCAGTAAGACCTTCAACAAACTGTTCATGTTTCAGCTTTTACTTTTTATGCAGGAAAAGAAATCAAAGAAAAATGAAATACAGTAAAAATTACTAGTCATTTTTCTCATGTGGCACAAATGTAGATTTGCGGTGTTAAAGAACATAACATTCATAACTTGTCTGACACAAAGCAGGAGTGAGCCACAAAAAACAATTAGTGCATCTTTCAAACGTAGGATAGTTATTGAATAATTACTCAAATAATGGTCGGTAATGGAATACAAAGGGTTATCTCTTAGCTAATCCTCAAGTAATGGAATTGGTGTATCTCTGATTTTTCTCTTAGCCTTCCAGGGTTTAGAAGAATGAGACAAAAGTGATTATGGGAACTAGAGGGAGCCACTGGAGGCCAGCAAGGAAAAGGAGACCTTATCTGAAGCAATTAATCAAGAAACTCATATTGTGGGACAATTATTCAGAGCTAATTCTAAAATAGCTTTAGAGCCCTAGGTCTTGAGATATTTTTTCCAGAATTTTGTCAAGGTCATTTAGCACCCTGGGACAATCTTACATTAAAATAAAGGTTTGATTAAAGTATATATTACTCTGTACCTACAGTATGTCCAGTATGAAAATATAGCATCAAACAACTTAAATGTAGTTGTAATTTTTAACTTTATTTCCATTTTTATGGTAATAGTTGTGCAAAATAGAATATGATATTATCCCAAAGATAAATAGCCTTGCTTGATCCACTTTCCTAACTACAGTGGCCTCTGGCTTGTCTACTTAACTGTGTAAAAGTTGGAAAATAATGCTGACAATGCATGCTTAGTGATTTTTATTTCTATATCTTTTCGCATAATAATTGACATCCTATCGAGTATGATTTTCTTAAATCTGACCAGTCCTTTTAAGCTTCATATTACTGTTACTTTTTTCTCTTCATTAGTGGAATAAACAATTTATTTTCTGGTTCTTTTATTTTTCTTATCTAATAATTTATACCATTTATATGCACAGTGAGCATTTTGAGACCTTTCCTTAGCTTTCTTTACCTGCCTTCCTCAGTCTTTTCCTTTCTTCTAACAAGCTTCCCTGCTTAAAACTCACCAGTGGCTTCCCATTGTGCTCAGACACACTGTAGATCTCTGGGCACAACACAGAAGACAAGGCTGTTCCCATGCCCACATGCCTACTCCTCCTCTCGCCGCCTCCTCCACCTGCTTTCCCTCCATTCGCCAGCCATGCACGCCTGTTCCCACAGCAGGACCTTGCCCTTGCTCTCTTTTCCCTGAAGTGCTTGTTCAAAAGATCATTCTCTGGCCATAGTTTTCTCACAAATCTCTTCTCAGCCAAAACATCATTTCCTCAGTGACGCTTCTATCTAAAGTAGTCCTTTCCCACCCCATATGTGTCATCCTAGTTTATGATCTCCCTGGCACTTAATCACTATGAATTATCTTTTGGATTTTTTATTGCCTGTATGGCCTCCCAGCAGGATTTACTTCATGAAGCAGGACTTACCTCAGCAGGGTTCTGGTGCCCACTGAGTTTGCCCGTTGAGGGTGTCCCTTGCGGAGTGCCTGGGTGGTGCTTCTGTGTGATCGAAAGCCATCCACCAGGTGAGCTGGCTCTGGGGCTTCCCAGGAGGTACATGCCAAAGTCAGCCACCACCTGGGTTCTGCCCTGGGCCACCTGGCATGAGCTACAGAGCCATCTGCAGATGGCTGCTACTTATGCTGGGTTTGAAGGTGCCCAGGAGAGGACAAACTGTGAACCAAGGCTGGCTGCTGCTAGTGCTGGGCCCAGGACCACTTAACAACAGGTATGGGGTATGCTAAGGCCAGATGCTGCTTGTTTGAGAGATTTTAGGAAAGTCTGAAGTATGAGCCAAGACAGGATATTTGTATGGAAAAGCCAATGGAAACATCTTGGGCGAACCTACAAGTTGGGTGAGATGGGGTCTCAGGGAATCACCAAGGCAGGATAAAAAGTGTTAGCTAGGTTAACGGAGGCAGATATAGCACCTGTGTATCAGCTCTGTGGGAGGCATGCTCAGAAAAGGAACAATGGCCTTTGCTAGCACTTCTGTCTGGGAGAAAGCTGTTTCCCCAGCTCTCGCCCTGATGCCAGAAAATTCAGTTCCTCCATGCATGTTCCTGGTGCCTTTCAAGCTGCTGCCCCAGCACTGGAGCTCAGTGGGAGTAAGTCCAAGTAAGTCCATGTATGGGCCCTTTAAGGGCAACTCCCTAGGACTCCAGAAGCCCCCTGTCTCACTCAACCTTGATCCCCACTGGTTTTCACTGCTAGAAGTTCTGGCAACTTCCCTTCCTGATGATGGAACTTTGGGCTGGGGGTCCTGGTGTGGGGTTGGGACCCCTTGCTCCTCAGGGGCTCTTCCACACCTGAGATATACCTCCCAGTTTTTATCTGCCACATGCGGGTATGGGACCAGCCCGTCCAGCATTTCTACCCTTTCTGCCAGCCTCAGTGAGGCTTCTTCTCCATATCCTTAGTTGTAGAACTTCTGTTCAGCTGTTTTTCAGGTGGTGCTGATTGATGGCTGTTCTGTAGTTTAGTTGTAATTTTGATGTGGCTGTCCCTACTTGTTATTTTCTATTTATCTTATTTATTTCATAACATTTATCATAAATCATAAAACATTTTTGGTATATTTGATGCTTTTCTAATCTTTGGCATAATTGAATACTCCCTATTGGTTGAAACTGTATCTCTTATACCTTCTCTTTTGGTTTTTCAACTTATTGGCTCTTTTGTCTCCTTCTCCCTCTCAGGCTCATCTTCTGCCGCCTCTTTAAATTTTGGTGTGTCCCAAAATGTCTGCCCTTTGTTCTCTACTCTTTGCACTCTATAATTTCCCCAGATGACATTTCTTGTGCCCATGGCTTCAGCCATGACAGTAGGCAGTATAGCATGGCCATTATGCGCTTTTGTGCAACAAATAATGAGGGCCTCCTCTGGGTTAGCTACTGTTTTAGACACTGAAAATACAGTCTAGAAAATATAGTCCCTGCCCTCAGAAAGCTTGCATGCTAGTGAGTGAGACCAAAAAAAATTAGCTAAGCAAATAAATAATATAATGATAGGGAGGAATGAGTGCAGTGTAGATAAAGCAAGGCATGAAAGTTATTGGGAGACAAGTAGATGGCAGAGTGCTGGTAATCACAGAAGACCTCTCTGAGGAAGTAACATGGGTGAGCTGAATAAAATGAGAGAAGTCTAAGCAATGAGAAAATGTGGAAGTGGGGGAGCATTCTAAGCCATTGGGATGAGCTTGACAAGTTTGAGGAACACCAAAAAGTCCATTGTGGTTGGGGAAGAGGGGCAGAGTGAGGGTGAAGCAGGCTAATATAGGACTTCATAGGTTATAGTAACGAGTTGTGATTTTATTCTGATTTCGATTGTGACCAGAAGCCATTGGAGGCCTTTGAGCAGGGAAATTGTCTGATTTAGCATTTGAAGGTGTAGAGAGTCAATTCCAGTCTCGTCTGTCACATGGCTATAATAGGGAGTAGACAGCAGTCATATTTAGCTTTTACTTTGTCGAAGAACTTTTAATTTGCTAAGTCACACAAATGTAATATCATAAGTGACATTCATCCCTGAGACTTTGTGACTTCCTGACATATCTTTTATCAAAAGAAAATGTAAATGAAATTCCAAGTAGTTTTAGAGTTAAACGTGATACTTTCTGATTCTTACTTTTAAGAATATTTTTATCTGTATTTCATGTATGGGATAACTTTCTTTTTTTTATTTTTTATTTATGTATATTTTTGTATTGTTGTTCAGTTAGAGTTCTCCCCATTTTCCTACCGTTGCTCTCCCCTGCCCCATCCAACCCCTGCCCCCAAAGACAATCCCCTCTACATTGTCCTTGTCCATAGGTCCTTTGTACCTGTTCCCCTTCTTTCTCCTGTTACCCCCTTCCCCTCTTTCCTCTGGCCTCTGTCAGTTTGTTCTTTATTTCCATGTCTCTTTCTTTTTTCTCGTTTGTTGTTTTGTTTATTAGGTTCCACTTATAGGTGAGATCATATGGTGTATGTCTTTCACTCCCTGGCTTATTTCACTTAACGTAATACTCTCCAGTTCCATCCATGGTGCCGCAAAATGTAGTAGTTTCTTCTTTCTGTCTGCTGCATAGTGTTCTTGTATAAATGTACCACAGCTTTTTGATCCACTCATTTACTGAGGGACACTTAGGTTGTTTCCAGCACTTGGCTGTTGTAAAAATAATACTGCTGTGAACATAGGGGTGCAAGGTTCTTTTGAATTGATGTTTTAGGATTCTTAGGTATAATTCAAGCAGTGGAATTACCTGATCAAAAGGCAGCACCATTTTTAGTTTTTTGAGGAAATTCCATGCTGTTTTCCACAGTGGTCACACCAGTCTGCATTCTCACCAACAGTGTACTAGGGTTCCTTTTTTTCTACAACCTCGCCAGCAATTACTGTTTATTGATTTATTCACGATGGCCATTCTGACTGGTGTGCAGTGGTATCTCATTGTGGTTTTAATTTGCATCTTTCTGATGGCTAGCAGTGCTGAGCATCCCTTCATATGTCTCTGGGCCCTCTGTATGTCCTCCATGAAGAAGTGTCTGTTCAGGTCCTTTGCCCATTTGTTAATTGGATTGTTTGTCTTCCCAGTATGGAGTCCTGTGAGTTCTTTATACATTTTGGAGATCAGTCCCTTAGGTATTATTGGCAAATATGTTTTCCCGTATGGTTGGTTCCTTTTTTTTGGCCGATGTTTTCTTTGATATTTTTTATTTGATATATGTTTATTCTTTCCTTTGTATCCCTTGCCTTAGGGGACATATCAAAGAAAATATTGCCATGTGGGATATCTGAAATTTTCCTGCCTATGTTCTCCTCCAGAACTTCTATTGTGTCACGATTTATATTTAAGTCTTTTATCCATCTTGAGTTTGTTTGGTGTATGACATATGTTAGCGGCCTAGTTTCATTATTTTGTATGTACCTGTCCAGATCTCCCAACACCATTTGTTGAAGAGGCTATTTTTACTCCATTTTATGCCCCTGTCCCCTTTGTTGAATATTAACTGATCATGGATACTTGGGTTTATTTCTGGGCTCTCTCCTCTTTTCCGTTGGTCTATGTGTCTGTTCTTATACCAGTACCAGACTGTTTTGATTACAGTGGCCTTGTAATATAGTTTGATGTCAGGTATTACGATCCTTCTTACTTTTGTTCTTCCTCCTCAAAATAACTGCAGCTATTCAGGGTCATTTATGATTCCATATAAATTTTTGAAATATTTGTTCTATATCTGTGAAATATGTCATTGGTATTTTATTTTATATATTTTTAAGATTTTATGTATTTATTTTTAGAGAGAGGGGAAGGGAGGGAGAAAAACATCAATGTGTGGTTGCCTCTTGCACACCCCCAGCTAGGGACCCGGCCTGCAACCCAGGCATGTACCCTGACTGGGAATCAAACCAGCGACCTTTTGGTTCACAGGCCAGCACTCAGTCCACTGAGCCACACCAGCCTGAGCTGTCATTGGTAATTTAATAGGGGTTTCATTGAATCTGTAAATTGCTTTGGGTAATATGGACATTATAATGATGTTAATTCCTCCAGTCCATGAACACAGAATGTGCTTCCATTTATTTGTGTCTTCCTTAATTTATTTCTTCAGAGTTGTATAGTTTCCTGAGTACAGGTCTTTTACTTCCTTGGTTAGGTTTATTCCTAGGTATTTTATTTTTCTTGATGCTATAGTAAATGGGATTTTTTTTTCCTTTCTGTTCTGATATTTCATTGTTGGTGTACAAAAATGCCTTTAATTTATGAATATTGACTTTGTATTCCACCATTTACCAACTTTGCTTATTAGGTCGAGTAGTTTTTTTTTGGAAGAGTCTATAGGGTTTTCTATGTACACTAAATCATCTGCAAACAATGAGTTTTACTTCCTCCTTTCTAATTTGGATGCCTTTTATTTCTTTTTCTTGTCTGATCTCTGTGGCTAGGTCTTCCAACACTGTGTTGAATAGAAGTGGTGAAAGCAGACACCCTTGCCTTGTTCCTGATCTTAGTGGGAAATTGTTTAGTTTTTGCCCATTGAATATGATGTTGACCGTAGGTTTCTCATATATTGCTTTTATTATGTTGAGGTATGCTCTCTGTACCTCCACTTTGCTGAGCGTTTTTATAATAAATGGGTACTTACCTTGTCAAATGCTTTTTCTGCATCTATTGATATGATCATATGATTTTTGTCTTTCCTTTTGTTTGTGTGATGTATTACATTTATTGATTTGTGAATATTGTACCATCCTTGCATCCCTGGGATGAATCCCATTTGATCATGGTGTATACTCTTTTTAGTGCATTGCTGGATGCGGTTTGCCAATATTTTGTTGAGGGTTTTAGCATCTCTGTTCATCAGCAATATGGGCCTATGGTTTTCTTTTTTTGGTGTGTCTTTATCTGATTTTGGGACTGCAGTGATGCTGGCCTCCTAAAAAGAGTTTGGGCATCTTCCCTCTTCTTGGATTTTTTGGAATAGTTTGAACAGGATAGGGGTTAGCTCTTCCCTGAAAATTTTATAAACTTTTCCTGTGAAACCGTCCAGTCCAGGGCTTTTGTTTTCTGGGATTTTTTTAATTACTACTTCAATTTCACTAGCTGTTATCAGTCTATTCAGGCTTTCTGTTTCTTCCTGATTCAGTTTTGAAAGATTATATTTTTCTAGAAATTTGTCCATTTCACCCAGATTTTCAAATTTCTTGGCATACAGTTGTTCATAGTAATTTCTTACAATCATTTGTATTTCTGTGGTATTGGTTGTAATTTTTCCTCTTTCATTTGTGATTTTATTTATTGGGTCCTCTCTCTTTTTCTCTTGATGAGTCTGCTTAAAGGCTTGTCAATTCTGTTTATCTTTTCAAAGAACTAGCTCCCAGATATATTAATCCTTTGTTCTTTTAGTCTCATTTATTTCTGCTGTGATCTTGATTATTTCCTTCCTTGTACTCATTCTGGGCTTTCTTTGTTGTTGTTCCTCTGGTTCTTGTAGTTGTAAGGTGTTAGGTTGTTTTGTAACAATTTTCTGTTGCATAGATTAACCACTGTGCTCCCCTCCTCCATTTCTCTTCCATGACAGAAAAGAGTTAATTGTAATTTCATAGCATTTTCCTAGTAATTTTTATACCACTGTGAATTGCTTGTTTTGTGGCTTGTATATAGATGGTTTCCTAGGGTCATTTTTGTTTGTCTACTT